>JZKD02S0099689.1:77471-88674 GCA_000966675.3 Picea glauca
GATCAGTGCAAGGGGTGCACCCTGGGGAAGTATGTAAAGTCCACCTTTTATGAAAAGGAGAACCGTGCTTCGGTAATCCTGGAGAGAATTCACACGGACGTGTGTGGACCATTCTCAGTTGCTTCAACAGCAAAACATAGGTATTATGTTATTTTTGTTGATGACTTTTCTTGTAAATGCTGGATATTCTTCATGCAGAAGAAGGATCAAACATTCTCAAAGTTCTGTGAGTTTAAAGCATTGGTGGAGAAAGATTCAAGGAAGCAAGTGAAGGCTCTAAGGAGTGATAATGGTAGAGAATACATCTCTAACAAATTCAAAGACTTCTGCAGCAGAGAAGGAATTCGAAGAGAACTCATAGCACCTCATAACACAGCAAAATGGGGTCGTGGAGAGAAAGAACAGAACGATCGTGGGTCCAGCACAAGTGATGTTGCATGATCGGGGCGTACCAATGCATTTGTGGGCAGAAGCATGCAATACTACAGTTTATGTGCAGAACCATTGTCCTCATAGAGTACTTGGCATGAGTAAACCTGAAGAAGCTTTTACTGGTAATAAACCTGATGTTTCTCATTTTAAAAATTTTGGCTCATATGTTTATGTGCATGTGACTAAGGATGCCAGGAAGAAGCTGGAACCGACTGCTGGAGTTGGGATATTTGTGGGGTACATAGAAACACCCCATATTTATCGTGTGTATTTTCCAAGCAGTAAGATGACTGTTATGCGACGAGATATAAAATTCGATGAGGGGAAAGCCATGCAGTTGTCGCTTGAGAGGGAGCTAGACTTGCATGCAGAAGAGGAATTTTTGGTTCCCAAGGATGAGTCTCAAGATGTGGATCAGCCACATGAAGAGGTTCTTGGAGTGGAGGAAACCACTCAAGCATATCCATCCATCAGAAATGGCAGAAAGCGCACCACGGAAGCTGACAGATTGAGACTAGATGTTGCACAAAATGTAGGATCCCCTACTTCATAACGCAAACAAAGACAATCTCCTGATCGATTTGCTGGATACATGGCTCTCATGAGAAAATGTATTGTGACTGAACCATCTTCCTTTCAGGAAGCAGTGCAGGAACCCACTTGGGTTGATGCTATGGTAGAGGAGTATGACTCTATTGTCAAAAATAGTGTATGGGAAATTGTCCCAAGACCGGTCGACAAATCAGTGGTAGGTTTGAGATGGATCTACAAGGTAAAGCAAGCTGTTGATGGGAGTGTGGAGAAATATAAGGCCAGGTTTGTGGCCCGGAGATTCTCACAGATCGAGGGGATAGCTTATGATGAGACCTTTGCACCTGTCACAAGGTACTCTTCCATAAGATCCATCCTTGCACTCTCAGCGCAGATGGGCTGGCTCTTTCATCAGATGGATGTAAAAACTGCATTCCTCAATGGGATCATTGAGGAAGAAGTGTATATTGAACATCCAGAAGGTTTTGAGACCTTTGACAGAGAGTCGCATGTGTGCAGACTCAAGAGAGCACTGTATGGGCTGAAGCAAGCACCCTGTGCTTGGTACACTTGGATAGACAGTTATTTCACAGGATTGGGCTTCACCAAAAGTGAAGCGGATGCAAACCTATACCAAATTGTGGTGGAGGGTAAGCTTTTAATCATTGTGCTTTATGTTGATGATTTAATATTGACTGGTGATGAGCAGTTGATACACTCATGCAAGGATGACCTTACAAAGGAGTTTGAGATGAAGGATTTGGGCCTTCTTCATTATTTCCTTGGTTTGGAAATATGGCAGCGAGATGGTGAACTTTTTGTGTCTCAAGGAAAGTATGCAAGAGAGATACTGGGTAAGTTTCACATGGAGGGCTGCAAACCCATGGATATTCCTCTTCCAAGAAACTGGAGGAAAGAGAATGCTACTTCTAGAGAGGTAGTGGATGCTATTGTCTATCGACAGTTAGTGGGTTCGCTAATGTATTTAGTGAATACGAGACCGGACATTTTCTATGTGGTTAACCAGCTAAGTCAAGTGATGGTTAAGCCTACCAAACTTTTTTGGAAGGCGGGTAAGCATGTCCTGAGATATCTGAAGGGCACATATGAGTATGGATTTCAGTACAGATAGACGGATGAGGTGAAGTTGCATGGCTTCACAGATGCAAATTGGGCAGGCAGCCCAACGGATAGAAAGATCACATCAGGGGGGATCTTTAGTATCGGATCTACAGTTGTTTCTTGGTACAGCGGGAAACAGAGATCCATGGCACTTAGTTCAGCGGAAGCGGAATACATGGCAGTGAGTCAAGCTTCATGTGAGGCTATCTAGATAAGGAAGATCTTGGTTGGTTTGTTTGGTTCTCATTTAGATCCAACAGTGATTTATTGTGATAATCAGAGTTTCATTCTACTCTCGATTAATCCTATGTTTCATGACAGATCTAAGCATATAGATATCTGGTATCATCATCTCAGAGATTGTGTGCAGCGGAAGATCATGTTGCTTCAATACATTCCTATGGAAGATCAGGATGCAGACATTTTGATGAAGGCGCTCACCAGGAGCAAATTCGAACATCATAGAGACAGGATTGGGGTGAAGGATAATCCCTTTCTTGTTGAGAGGGAGTGTTGAAAAGTCAACAAGAAATATGTGTCTAATTTATTTTTCCCTTAAATAAATTGGACAATAAATATTAATCTATTATTTCATTCATAACTGAGTGAGTTGGATTTGTAACAGAATTATAAGTGTAGTTAAGTGAGTTAAGATCAGTTGTACTAGTTGTAACTAAACATGCACTAGTGAGAGTTTAGTTAATCAGTGAACTCACAAGCAACTGAAGATTCACCACGGTTAACTACATGCATGTCAGATCCAGTGGAGACCCAGTTGAGATAACAGATGAAAGGGACAGTTTGGCTATCAGTTGTGATTTGATCACACATGTAGTGGATATGCTTATGAGCATGTGCAAACTAGGCAATTCGTTAATGATCATTGTGAGAATTCGAATTGCAAAGATTGTGCAGAGGAGGCAAGTTGTCTGGACATAGGAATTGGCACATGTATTTGTTGATTTGTGTATGACAGTGTGAGACGATTGTATTGCACTGAGATCTCTTGGATTAGAGTTTTGTATGAGATTTTTTCATGATTCATGATATACATAATATATGATAGTGGGGTTTTTAGATTTACGCTTTCCCAAAAAAACTTTTGTGTTATGTGTTATTGATATTTCACTTTGTGATCGTGGTTTAATTTTCCACAAGAATAATAGTAGAAGCGATTATGTATTTAATAGTGGTGTAAATTGTTAGATCAGGAGAATCCCAGGAATATATTAAGTGTATTGAAATTTCTACACCACCGCCACCAGAAAAAAAAATCATCGTTGTAGGGTGTTGACACCCTACCTCCCCCCTGTCGTCTCATGACCTCAATCCACTGCACCATAGTTGGATCGCGTGTTCCTCTAGGAAGGATGTCCACTCTAGGTCCCAGACCTGGAACCCGCTCGAAAAATAAGCTACAAAGAATAGAGGAAACCCTAAAGTTTCGCTTACTCCCCTGTTTGCACTCTGTCAACTGACCTTTCATATTGGTCAGCAGTGAGGTACACCAGTCGTAGATAGTGGGTCTCACACACTCTACTACATAAAACATGAGCAGCCTTGATGCCTAGTGCAATGAAGCCAAACCAATAATCTTGGTCAATACAAGCATGATGATCTTCGTGTTGAGGTTATTTATTGCCCGGATAGGGAGTTGACTTCCCACCTTGGGATTCCCCGCTACACAGTGAGCATCGATATAATCCTCTATCTTCATCCCACTCCCTACTCCACTTGACTTGAGGTTTACAACCTCTCCTCGATGTGATAGACTGGTTAAGAAGTAGATCTCCTCTACTTCGATCCTCAATGGTTGTCCATCAAGGATAAAGCTTTCGCTATCAGGATCCTAGTAACACACCAACATCTCCAGCAACCTCACTTGGGCCCTCATTCCTTTGAGAGCCCAAAACTTATACAAGACACACCTTTTTAGAGCCGCTTGAGCCACTGGATCTCGATCCACAACTACATCTACCTCCTCATGCTTTCACTCTCTTCATTCAAGGACCATTATGCAAAAGACAAATCAATTTTTCAGTTAGAACCCTTATTTTTGGCCATTTGCGTACTTGTACATAGCTTCCCTTGCATACAGTCGCATGTAGGGCTTAGTATACACACCCTGTGGTTCACACAGAGGCATATACTTAGTCGTATATGAGACATAAACAAAAGTAGCCCACGTACACCAAAATTCCTAATTTATGCCCTCAAAAACAAAAAAATTGAAACCTAATTCAAAAATGTAATCCACTGAATTTGAAGAGGATGAGATGTAGAGTTACCTGATCCAGACAGTTCGTGATTTTTTTGCCCAACGCTCCCGCAATCGTCGTTTGAATCTTGGAGGTATTTTTGGTCCAAATTGCACTATTTGGGTAAAAATCAAAATGATATGATAATTTTTTTATTTTATTACTATTTATAAGCTATTTTTACCCACTTTATATAATTTCATGCTATTTTTTCACCTAATGGACTAATTCAAGAGTGGTTTTGAGCTGGCTTTTGTAGTTTTGACTCAGTTTTCTTGCGGATTTCGATGTCATGATTGGTCATCCGTCACCTCGGGCAGGTATTTTCATAACCTAGCATATAGGATAGGTATCCACTCCATCGTGCATTTTTGCATCATCCTTCGACTACCGTTTTTTACGCCTTAGGTGCAAACCCATTTGTTGCGACACAGAACCTTTCGTCTGTTATAAGTAGTGTCGCTAATAAATGGTAGAGACTTACCAAACATGGGTTCCCTAGTTATATCCCCTTTGTCATTTGGTGCCCATGTCGAATTTTTCCTTAGGATCGGGAGTCCATTATAACTTGATACATGACTTTATGACAAGCCTCATTTCTCACTCATGCACATGCGGCCTTATTCCCCGCGCACTCCCAAAAATGAGTCTTAGTTAAGATATTTTCTGACTCGTCTAAAAAACAAAAAATATTTCTGAGTGATTTGTCCCTTTCACACTCATTAAATTGGATTTGAAAGGTCGTGAGTCTTAGTTAAGCTCTTTTCTGACTCGTTACCAAAAATAGAAAAGATTGTCAAGCCAACTTGTCTTTTTCACACTCGTAAATTGGATTTGAAAAGACATCTATTTGGAACAAGTTTACCCCTTTTTCACACCAAATAGACTAAAATACATAAAAAAGGACATTTTTTGGTGTTAAGTTGTGATTGCATCCCATGCCCTCACTTGCAGTATTGAGCCTTTAGTCGGTTCTCACTTTGCGTTATAAACCATTTCCTAAGTTGTTTTAGCATCCTCAACCAAGCAAAGCCTTGTTTATATCCTTCACAATTTGACACCCAATACCCTGGAGGGAACATCACCCCGAGTGTCCATCTCCCACATGCATTTCCTTGCATTGAGCATAAGTACATTCCACTACTGGAACTAATTTTGCTTACTTGCGACACATGTTTCTTCCTCTGTATCATAGCATTCATTTGTTATGAAAAAACAAAAAAAGACAGGCGGGAAGGGAGTACTATATTATATTTGGTAGCAGTCATGTCACCTTTGAATAGAGCACAAAGTTATTGAGTCCTTGCGTCATCATAATTTTGGGTTTAGCATGGTCTTAGGAAGCTGATCTTGTTACAGATTTTTCTCTACTGACTGGTTATTCTTCCAGTCCCCATAGAGAACATCATCGATGCCTCGTGCATCTGATAGTTATATCATTGGGTATATGCTTCCGGAGTCTACCATATGCCTCGTGCTCTTGTTCAAAGGAAGTCTATCTACGTGTGTCAGCCACTCCTCAGAAATCTTGAATTTGCATGTTGGCCATACCCTCGGTTTGTCTCAGAATCACATGATATTGGTCTTATCATGCACCCTGGCCCTACTTTCATCATTGGTAGGTCACCTTGAACCCAGCAATTGACATTTCATCATTGGTCGTTGACTGGGTGGTTTCCCTTGTGTTCGATGGCAAGACATCTATTCACACTTTGGGACTCGTGCAGTGTCTTGGATACCATTAGCCTTATTGGTGGTTTCCTCGCCTTTGTCAGCAATTTTCATCATTGGTTGCTATTTAGAGGGTCTTTTTCGTGTATTGCTTGCATTTAGCACACGCAAAACATGCACAGGGTCGTTGGTTCATGAACATGTTCTTCGTCCGATCTCCGCCAAATTATGAAGCTCCTACTTTGTTCCTCGTGCTGACTGATGAGAGATGCCTTAATGCTCTCCTTTCAGTGGGTCTTTTTCAATCGAATTCAACTCATTTATTCTGGATATGGGACCTAGATTTTTATGAGTACCTTGAGGCTTACAATCATTAGTGGTAAGCTCTCTCGCCATTGACAGATGGGAATACATCAATGTCTCCTGATCAATGGATTCCTCAAATGTTCGACACCGAATTCTTTATTCACACTTGTAAGAATATACTCGATGCCTTGATACCTACTTTCATTATTGGTAGGTTGTCTCACATTTTTTAACGATATACCTCAATGACCAGTAATCAAATGATGTCTCATTGTGTTCGACCTCAACTCCTTTAATCACATGATGTAGACTTGCACCCTTGGAGGATAGTGTAGAAGACTTGAAGACATCACTATGTGGCCGCATCTTTCTTGAGCTATTGCTTCCTTTACATTGGACCAGTATCTATATGACTTCAGTGATCATGGGAGATCAGATTGTACACCATGGTATATAGATATCTTCAGATTGGTTTTGAGACTGGTTTCACTCGGCCTTGTTCATGACCATGAAATATTTTGGCATGTAACCGCATTTGTATTTTCCTATTCATGGCCACGAACACTTATTTGGTATATTTTTCACATGGATCTGAAATATATTCTTGGCAGCCATGTATTCAAAGTCAATACAGAATGTAATGAGCAATTGATTTCATCCAATTGGTTCTCTACCACTCCACTCCTGGGTTATTTATAATGTATTTCGGCCATTGCGGATACTCCTCTAACCTCACACATTACGGGGCATCTATTATAGCAATATTTGCCTCACCATTGCTATCTTGGACAGAGGGCCTTTTTCCATTTCCCTATGCAGACTTGTCATCCCTTTTTGATGAATCCAGAGCTAAAAATACATAGTTTTCCACATATACGTGCTCTATATACTATACAACATGTGTATACGCAGACTGCTCCACTACAACCCGTGTACATTGGGATTTGTGATAGAAAATACAAAAATGAAGTTGGGTTTCCATGTCACGACAGGAGATCTCTGATCATTGGCCTTCCATATACTGGAAACATTCTGACTCGTCCCTTCAGTTTCATTTTGAAGGCTATAAAATCACAATTCCAAGCTATGGAAAAAAGAGAGAAAGCATTCAACTTTAAGAGCAAAGTTACTTTGGAGAAATTACTTCATATTGAGTCTACATCCTTTTGTTCCTCAAGTTTGAACACAATGTTCAGCCCCCAAGCTCTTTCCTTATTGTTTAGAGAACCTCATTGTCTCCATTCTATGAGCTTGCCTTTGGTGGAGGATTGAAGTGGTGGAGGCCCAGTTGGAAGGAACCTGGTTTCTCAGTTTCGAACCATGCCGACACATAAGTCTGTAATGTTGTCACTTCTGCTGATCATTTATTAAAAGAATACTCCTTTCACGTCCTATTGGTATCGTGCAAATATATGATTATTATCCATGGGCATGTTTGTAATGTTTATTAATGGATTATGCTATCTAATGTGATAACCCCTTTATGTTATCACTATATACTTTCTATGCTTGTTTGTTGAGAACTTGTTGCAGGTATAAAGCTTTGGGTCGAAGTGCTCAATGGTGGAACATCATCGAACGTTGGATCGAGGTAGGCCTCTTTCATATCTTGAACATTAGTTTATATAGCATACGTTGGAATTGAGTTGATTTCTGCAGTCATACCTGTCTGTTGTGGTTTACCCTGGCCATAGAGAGTTTTTCCCTCGTAACATAGGCAAAGATTTGTTTGAAGATGCAAAGTTATTTTATCAGCATTTAGTCATGGTGTTGTTGGTGAACTTATGGATAAGTGTTGGTTGTGCATAGACCGATACTCTTTATTTATTTGCAATTGTTGTTCAATTATGAAAATAATATCAAACCTGGAAGCCAACAAGCTCGAACCCTTATTTTATGAAATGCATGATGGTTGACGTCACTTCATTCGAACTGATGTTCTACTTCATCCCATTTTCTTAACTTAAATGGTTTTCGGTTGATGGATTGTCTGATTTGGTCGATTTTTCATGTGCATGTGATATGATCATTTGTTGTCAAACTTTAAATTGTTTATTTGTATCGAGTTGTGCTCAGAGTTTGAAAAACCAGGGATATAAATGCATTCATGCTATTGTTATCGAAGCTTATAGTTCATAATACTCTGGTTTTGATTGGACATTATTATGGTAACTCTCTTTAAATATTAGTTTGGAAATGTGAGAGTAGAGAGTTAATAAGTCAACCCATGGATCAGTATTGATCTTCATAATGTCATTTTGATCATGTATGGATGTTGTTTTGGTTAGCATGAACATTAAAAGCTTATACTATGAAATATATCATCCATATTTTAGTTATTATGAACAATAGACATTTCACTTGTGATGACACATTTGTTCATACTAGTTTGATCTACTCTTGGATGGCATAAGCGAATTTGAATTGGTCAGAGTCATATGTCAGTGGCTAGAATAAAAGTGTTGTTATATAGACTTTCATTTGTCCCACCATACTTTAATATTTCCCAATCATATTCATAAAATTTCATTTTCCATTTTGTTACCTGTCTATATAATTAAAAAGATGAGACATAAATTACTTTCAGATTGACAAAAAAAAGGGTGAGCACCATGATGAATTATGGGAAAAATTTGATGATTATCTATAGCATGTATATATGAGTGGGAATGGTGCAAAAGCTGATTGTTTTTATAATGAAAACATAAAGGCATGTTTTAAAGTTTTAAATGTTGAACAGTTTTATCATGCATTCATGTCATATTATCTCTTTTCGCAAGAAATTTATCTTTTATAATATATCCCAATCATGAAAATCTCCTTTTCAAACACTTCCTTGTTCATATTTTAAGAAGGATATGGTTTGTACATATGAAGAATTTTCAGTTCATATTTCAGATTTTAAAGAAGAGTTTGGTGTTTGCAGAGTTATGCGAGTGTCCTTGTATTCATTTTTCATGTTCACTTCCCTTTTATGTTGCATGGTTGTGTTACTCTTCGAGCCAAATTTAATCATGTTGACAAATTGTATTAGATTTTCTATATGGTGTGTCTCGTATATGTCCTAATTTGAAAATGATGTATATGTATGAACTTTTTCAGTAAAGATAGTAATCTCTCTGAAAATAGGGACAATAGAGGAAACAGGGGCAGAAGACCCAATGTATTTTGGCGGAGAGGTAGAAATAAGAGGATGAGATTTTCCATCCACTTTGATGCAAATTCCAAGGAATTTAATCAGTTGGTCCAAACTAGTTACTTGAACCTTGTGGAACACCTAGCCTTCTATCCCCCTCAGCCACAAGTTGGACCCCCTCTTCAGCCTTATGATCTTCAGCCTCATATGAGTATTGCAAACATCCATGATCAACCTCATATGTAACCTTAGCCTCCATTAAATAATAGATGGAACAATGTGCATGTTAATCCTCCTTTTGGTTTTAGTGATTGGTCTACCATGTCATTGCCACTCCCTCCACCTCCTTTATGACCAGTTCAACATGTTGCTTCAGTTGCCTCATATGTGCATTCCCCATAGCTCCAAAAAAATTACAAAGCCTTAGCTATTGATCCAGGACAAAGTAAATGGAAACGGCCTACAATTACTGTTAGTTCATACTCCTCAGAGGCATTTGCCTACACCATCAAATCCTTACCACTCAAACTTGAAGATAGTGTAAGAAATATCACCCTTGATGACATGCACCAGGAAATATCAAAGGGTGAAAAGAATAAATTTGTTGATGCATATTTGGTCAAACATAGAGTAACATTGTCAGAGGGAAGAAAACAGAGAGAATCTGCTTCCAACATGAAACATTATTTTTTACTTTATTTTATTTTTATGATGACATTAGTTTGACTTTGAGGCACATAACATTTTGGACAACTGATATTATTATTATTATTAAAAAACTTATATCATACTATTTAAAAAAAATTGGGAAATGCAAGTGTTTATTATAAGGCATGATTATTTCAGTTGTTGTTGATATATGTATTTTTATGATGATATGTGCATAATATGTGGATATAATTACGGAGGCACAAGGGAATGATTGAAAAAAAAAACCAATAAAGACATACAAAGGGGCCCCACGTATTAATTATTATATATATTTATTATGTGTCCTTATCATTAATATACTTGTCCTATTATTAACTAAAGTTATTTAACTTTAGTAACTAAAGGTGGTTGAACTACTTGAAAACTACCTTTTGGAGAATAAAATGAAGAAAATAAGGACAAGGAAGAGATGATTAATTAGAGAGAGATACTTCTGATAAGGTTTTCTCTTGTTTCAAGTGAGATTTCTTATATTCATTCTTTCATTTTTTGAGTTTCATGAGAGCTAAGTTCTCTTGTTGACAACATGATTAATCTAAAGGTGGAAAAGAAGAAAGGATTGGGAAGCATAGACTTTTGACATGCTTCAGAAGGTCATTCATTTATCTTAGCAGTATGTTTAGTTTGATTAGAATTTATGAGTTCATTTTCAGTTCCGATTAAGGATATTTTACAAAGTCAAGACTTGATGAGCTTGTGGATTGGATTGATCCAAAATATTACAGTCTTAGTCTTTTTCTTTCAGACACGAGTTATCTTTGTATGATTTTAAATACCATCCTAGACTTATGAGTTTGGTTATGGTCCAAACCCTCACAAGGGTTTGTAAAGAGGAACTTGGTTGTAACTCAAAAAAGGAATCGTTAATAAAATATGGTTTCTTCTCAATTTGAGACTTATGGTTGCTATTTTTCAGATGTATGTGTTCTTTATTTATTCATTTAAATTTTTATAAGCTTTATACATAAACACTTTTTACTTTTTTTAGCAAAGGCACATAATTTGATAATAACATCAAACCCAAGAACTTATTTCT
>JZKD02S0099689.1:119779-142238 GCA_000966675.3 Picea glauca
TATTATGTTATTATGCATGCATGCATTCTGGTATTATGGAATGTTATGTCCTATATATGAGTGTATTTCACTCATTCATTGTATCATATTTATCTGCATCTATGTATCAATCATCGGCTCATTGGAGTAGTGTGAATATATTTTATCATTCTTCCATATTGAATCTCTCTTCCTTTCTTGATAAGATTTGTTTGTACTTGATTTAGCTAGATCTCTTATGCAGGTTTCGATGAAACATTGACATGGTATCAGAGCTACGTTGCTTGGAAAATCGGAGTTTCGGCAAGAAAAATACATGGTTGTACCTTTCTGCAGTGATTTCTCCCAAATTATTAACTTTTTGAGGAAATGGATCACGTGAGAAGTAAATCGACCCATTCTACAATTGTCTTTTCAACCGTTTGTCAAAAAAATTCACCGTTTGCTCAGAAAGGAAGCTGGAATATCGCCTCCTGAAACTAATATGAATCCATGGTCATACCTTTCTGCAATAATTTCTCCCAAAGTATTAACTTTTTAAGAAAACGGCTCACCTGAGAAGTAAATCAACCCATTCTACAAGTGAGTTTTCAACCGTTTGGTGAAATTCCTTATCGTTTTCTCATAAAGTAAGTAGGAACATCATCTCCTAAAACTGATATGAATTTTCACTTAAAGTGCCCTTTCTGTACTGATTTCTCAGTTTTTCATTTGCAGATTGAGAGTAAACTTTTAGGGGTTCTCAGACACAGTGGGGGAGATGGATACGACACCTATTCTACAGTCAAAATTGGTTGTAATCCTCACACCATACAATTATTGTGATTGGAAGCCCAAGGCAGAATTCCAACTCATAAGGAAAAGAACTGTACAACTTGACGATGGGGACAAAAATAGAACTTTCATCAGCAATTGAGAAGATGAGATGGGCGAACGGAAAGGATGAATCCACAAGACTTCTTCTTGAATTGATTTCAACTGATCTATGGTTTCATGTTTCTGCATGCAAGACTCCAAACAAGATCTGGACCACCTTGGAAATTTTGTTTGGAAAGTAGGATCATATGAGAGGTCATATGCTTGAGGTAGAGTTGAATACTTCGGATCCTAAAGTTTTGATAATATACATGATTTATTTACTAAGTTTAAATATCTGATATTGAGCTTAGCAAATTGTGGTATTGATAAGTCTAAGCAAGTGGACCAACTAATTCTAACAATCTTGGCCAAGCTAGGACCATAATATGATTTCTATGTTTCCACTTTCCATTCAGGAAGGTATCTCATGGGAACAAATTGGAAGATGCCTAACATGGATCAATTCATTGATTCTCTCACACATGAGCAAGAAAAACTCATTCAGATGGGCCTAATCAAGGATCCTAAAGCACATGCACTCACCATGCATGATGGAAATGGATCATCCAAACAAAATGAGAAGGATAAACAGAATGAGAAGGAGGTATATTCCAAACCCTTTAACGATTCTTCAGGTTCCAGAGACTCTTCAGATTCCAAGAAGAAGAAGAAGGGAAAGCAGTGCACTTACTGCAATAAATCGAATCATGAATAATCCACATGCATGAAGAAACAGATTGATCTTATGGCATAGGCACTTCAGCAGAACAACCTTGGAAACTTCATTCCAGAGGGAGTCAAGAAGCATAAGGAAGAATATCATGCTCCTAAGAAAGGTAATCATTATTCTCTTGTTGCAATTAATTCCTCATCTGATTCATGGATTATATATTCTGGTGCATCCCATCATATGGCAGCGAACGAGGAAGTTTTATCTTCTTTGATTCCATGCTCAAGACCCCCTATTCTCATGGGGGATGATACTCCAGTAGCAGTAGCAATAGAGGGGAGAGTGGAACTTCATAATGGCAGTTTTGAGAATGTTTTACATGTTCCAAAGATTTCTATGAATCTGCTCTCAGTTTATCAGATCACTCAGAAAGGTAAAAAGGTTGAATTTACATCTGATTCAGTTTTAGGACTTGACATGCATGACAGTTCCATCATTGCAATTGGTGAGGTGGATCACAAGTCAAGGTTGTATAAATTCACTAAGTTTTTTGATGATGAATCCTCTTTTCTACTTACACATAAAGAGAGTACTTTGCATGCACCTCCAGTCCAACATGCATATACTCTTGTGCTTCCATCAGTTACAGACATCATAGATGATTCCATACACTCAGATTTTGTACATGGAAATGAGTAGGTAGTACAGTCAGATAAGAAGCCAACATCGAAGCTTCAGCAGATGCCCAAGAGAGAAAAATTCACACTTCAGGTAGCAAGTGTTCTTGCAGGAAATCCATTAAATTCGAGGAGGACTCAATCTCATCATGAGGAGCCTTCTCATGTACCTTCAAATTTTGAACCTGTGATGCCCATGCATTGCTATATGTTTCAATCTTCTGATCCGCAGCTCTACAGTGAGGTTGTGGGAAATCCATTATGGCAAGCAACCATGCAAAAGGAGTATGACTCACTCCTAAAGAATCAGACTTGGCATTTGGTTCCACTTCCACCAGAAATGAATATTTTCAGGTGCAGAGGGGTCCACATGATCAAGAGGTACAAGGCTAAACAGGTTGCCAAAGGACTTCATCAGATCTATAAATATTTCTACATCTTCATGAAGACTTTTAGTGAGCAGAAGTTTCAGACTTTGCAGGATTGTCTTGCAGTGAAGAACATAGTTGCATAGCAGCTGCCATCCTCTACTTTTGATGCATTGTCTTTTGAGGGGGGGGTTGTTCCCATGTGGTTTTCCCTATTTCCTCATTTTTATTCAGTGTTCATTAGTTGCATTGTACATGAGTACCTAATATGGCCTAGTAGTCGGGACTCATTTTTTACTCTATAGTGATGTTCACGGGGGGTGTTGGAGAAATTTATATTTTCGGCACACTAGTTCAATGAGAGTTAACTAACTAGTTCTATTTTATACTTTCTATTTTAGATCATCGCTATTATTCTATTATGCATGCATGCATCCTGGTATTATGGAATGTTATGTCCTATATATGAGTGTACTCCACTCATTCATTGTATCATATTGATCATCATCTATGTATCAATCATCATCTCATTGGAGTAGTGTGAATATATTTTCTCATTCTTTCATATTGAATCTCTCTTCCTTTCTTGATAAGCTTTGTTTGTACTTTCTTTATCTAGATATCCTATGCAGGTTTCGATGAAACATCGACACTTTTTATGTAGCACTTACTTCCAAAAACTTTGAAGTATTTTACTATTGCTAGTCTACCTTTCAATAATTCATATGGTGTTTTGTTGTTGTTGACTTTGATTTGCCCTCTGTTCAGAATGTGAAATGCGGTGTTGACTGCTTCTCTCCAAAACTTGTCTAATAGTTTGGTTTCATTCAACATTTTTCTTGTCATCTCTTGTACAGTTCGATTTTTTCTTTCTACCACTCCATTCTGCTGTGGAGTTCTTGTGGTTGAAAAAAGTCTTTTCATCCCATGAGTCTCACAAAATTCTTCAAATTCATTTAAGATAAACTCACCTCCTCCGTCTAATCTCAAACACTTGATTTTCAAGTCAGTTTCATTTTCAACCAAGGATTTGAATGCTTTGAACTTCTCAAAAGCTTTAGATTTTTCTTTTAGGAACGTAACCCATGTCATTCTAGAATAATCATTAATGAGCAACATGAAGTTATTTTCACCTTGTAGACTTTAGGTTCTTGTAGGCCCACAAAGCTCTTTGTGAACGAGTTTCAGTGGATTCGTTGTTGTGTACTCCTTTGATTTAAAGATTGTTCTTGTATGTTTTCCATGTTGACATTGCTTGCAAAGAGTGTTTAAAGGTTTAAAAATATTTGGCATGTCTCTCACTGCTTGTTAAGTGTTGATTTTCACCAGATTATCAAAGTTTATATGACCCATTCTTCTATGTCGTAACCAGTTTTCATCTGTTTGATCCATTTATCACTTTTCTCCCTAGATCTTATTGAGGATATATAGATTATTTGATGTTCTATATGCACTTGCCACTAATATTCATGAGCCTTCCTTCCTTATTTAACAGCCTTGATAGTTAAATGTGAGATTGTGTCCTTGATCACACATCTGACTAACACTAAGAAGATTGTGTTTCAAACCATCAACATACAAGACATTTTTTGTTTGTCTTTCCATTATTGAGACATGGAGTACCTTTTTCCATCTATCTTTGCGGTAGCATCACTTCCAAATGTCACGCTGCCTCCTTTAACTTATTTCATAGTGAGAAACTGGCTTTTGTCACATGTCATGTGGCTTGAGCATCCACTGTCAATGTACCATTGGTTTCCTTTGTTTTGAGCATGAAGGGCAGTTTGCACAAGCATATATTCCTCCTTTTGCATCGTTTTTTCTGCTTCCTTTTCCAAACTCCTATGAGTTCTTTCTTTTGTTTGACAAGGGTATCCACATCCTTGTTTTGTCTAGAAGTTTCCACAAGGTTACTTCTATAATAACGTGTTTTGTGCCCATRGTTTTSGCATCTATAGCATACAACATTGTAATCAAATAAAGAGGYAAATGAGTTATAGTTTTTGTTTGGGAGTGTATAAGAATYCATGCCTTTKTTGCATRCATGATTATTTCTTGTATATGTTCTAGAATCTATTGCTTTATGACCAAAATGATTACAGTAAAAACAATAGCCAAAGAAATAATTTTGGTACCAGTTCATGCGAGGTCGCCTTGGTGGGAAAGATATTTTGAATCTATCCTTGTTGTCCTTAGGAGAAATCCCAACTTTCTGCAGTAAATTATTTTCTTTCTTCTTGTTGTCTTCATCACTGATGGAAATTTTGAGTACATTGGCATAGCTTTCATATTTTTCTTCATTTACTTTCTTTGATGGCCCTGCAACTTCTAGATCTTCTTTGGTGGTCATCTAACTCTTATCATAACCAAGACCCATCTTAATAAATGGTGACCTTTGACAATTGATTATATGATCTAAGGTTTCGGCACTCTTTTCAAACTTCAAGCTTATGTTCAACTAAGTAGTTGACTTTTCCAAATCCTTTCTTAAGGAACCAAGTTCAACTTCAGGCTTCTCGCAATTTTCTTCTTTTTATTTCAATTGAATTCTTACCACTTCTTCTATCTTTCTTGCCTCTTATAATTGAACTTTCAGGCTTCTGATGAACTTTTCTGATTCTTCAAGAATTTGTGACATTTTGGTTTTTGAATCACGTTCCTCTTCTTCATATTTTTGTAACTGCTCCTTTTGTTTTAAATTCTTTTTCCTAAGATTCTTTATTTCACTTAAGGCGCGAACGAGTTCTTCTTCAAGATCCACTTCTCCATATGATTCAGCATTTTCCTCTTCTTTTCAATCCATCATTTCCCTGTCTTCATCAATCTTAGGTTTGATTGCCATAAAGAGAGTTTCTTTTCTATCATTATCATAATTGATTTCACTACTTTCTTCAGACGAGTCACTGACCCCTCTTAAGTAGAGGCTCTTCTTGTGTTTATAAGAGTTCTTCTTCTTTTCATGCCTGTCATGTTTGTGGTTAGTCTTGTGTTGATGATGTTTTCTCTTTAGATTACAGTCTTCTTCATTATCACTACTTTCATTTTTCTCATATGGACACTTAGTAGCAAAATATCCTACTTTTCCACAATTAAAGCATTTAAAGGGAAACTTACCTTTGTATTTTCCAAATCCCTTTTTGAGTTTTCTCACAAAATTTGCTTTCTCTACGTCTGATTCACAGATAGAACAATCGCTTGATTTCACTCTTTGTTCTTCGTCTTCTTTGAGGCTTTGAAAGTTGCTTCCATTTTTTATGGTTTTCCTTTTCAAACCTCATTTCATATGCGGTAAGGATCCCATGCAACTCATCCATTGTTAATTGATCAAGATCATTTCTTTCCTCAATTGCAGAAACTTTGGCATCAAATATTAAGGGGAGTGACCTCAAATCTTTTTGCAAATCATTGAATCTTCAATGGTTTCACCAAGCCCTCTGATAGTGTTGACAATTTCTTCCACATGGAGGAGATAGGCTGCAACATTTTCTTCGTCTTTCATTTTCAGACTCTCAAACTGTCTTTTATGATTTTGGAGCTTAGCCTTCATGGATTGTTTGAAGTTTGTACCAAATTTATTTCATTGATTTGCATGCATTACTTTGACAAACTCTGATTCTGATAGTCTGCACAAGATGACGCTCATGGATTTTGCATAGGTTGTTCTGTGAAACAACAGAGCCTTGTTTGTAGAAAAGCCTTCCTAACTGGCCATGTGTGCTCTCGAGATCTACCTTCTAGTGGTTAGATTATTTTCGAAAGAACCCACTATGATACCAATTGTTAAGCACACACTTATACTGAGAGGGGGGGGTGAATCAGTATAAGACTATCTTTTTTTTATAACATTCATACACCATAATGAACATAATGAAGCAATCAAATAAATACAATAATCAAAAGACACATTATTTAATGTGGAACCCCTTTAGGGAGAAAACCACAAAATGTTTTTCTTATATCATGTTGAGATTACATTCATATGAAGCACCAACTTCCAAGATTCTCCAGCACGAACTGGAAGGAGGCACCAACCCCCTAATTTATAGACACCAACCTGAAGGAAGCTTAAACTCCTTGATTTACCAGTACTGACTGGAAGGAGGCACCAACCTCTTGGCTTTACTAGCTCCAACTAGAAGGAAGCACCCACTCATTGAAACACAGGCACCAACCTGTTGAATGAAGACTCCAATATTCTTTGTCGTTTGTAGGCACCGACCTACATGAGACATTGATCCCCTTCTTTTGTTTGTATACATTGACCTACAAGAGACATCAATCCCCTCTACTGTCCGTAGGCACCTACCTACAGGAGACATGGATCCCCTTTGTTGTTTCTATCTTCACAAACTTTGCTCTACGTTCTTTACTTCTTCTTTCGTTGGATCTGCTCTGCGTTCTTTACTTCTTCTTTCGTTACATCTGCTTTGCATTCTTTACTTCTTCTTTTGTCAGGTCTGCATTGTGCTTAGATTTTTCTAATTTCGCATGATCTGCTTAGCTTTCGCTCCTTATTCTTTCACTAGATCTACTTGGCTCTCGCTCCATCTGTTTTCGCTCTGTCTTCACATATGTTCTTGCTTCTTCTTCAACTTCTGCCTTAGATCTGCACTATGCTTACTTCTTCTACTTTCACTCTTTAGCTTTCGCTTTCTTATGATTTCGCTTCTTCTGCACTATGCTCACTACTTCTTCTTTCTCTGCCTTAGATTTGTACTCACTCATTTTTCTTTTGTTGGATCTATTTTCTTCAACACCAGATATGATCTTCATCAATATATAATTGTCACTCCCTCAATGATGTTTTATTGTCATACCTCAAATGATATCCATATGAATATTACATTTTTGACCCACATCTTCCTTTTTTCTCATAACTCTCTTCTTTATTTATATTTTTCCATAAGTTTTATATGAAAAGTCGTGTTCTTTTTTTTAAATTGGTGGCTTTTATTAAATAATAATTGATTTTGCCCCCTTTTTAATTTTTAATTCACTTTTTACCTTACCATGGGTAGATACCACCATGCTTTGCAAATACCATGTGCTCTTTTACTTTTACCATTTTTTTTAAACTCCACTTCACTTTTACATTTTTCTTTAATCCACTTTCATATTTATTCCTCTTTTAAGTAAACTCCACTTCCACCTAACTTTTCAACTTTTGTTATTTATTAAAGTCATATTTATATTTAATCCACTTTCATTTTTACTTTTGTATATATTAAAGTGATACCAAGGTCACTTTTATATTTAATCCGCTTTCTAACATTTGACATCAATGACAATATTTTATTCAACAAAAAGAATATTAAAGTTACTTTAAGTGATTCATTTTTATAATTTAAGTGAGATGCACTTTACAATAAAGTTATGAGATAATTTATATTTGTATGAACTTTTTCAAGAAGTAGCTTAATAAAAAGAGATTTGAACTCAAGACTTCTTATTAAATAAAACAACTTTTAATCAAGTGACATAGTGCAAAATATATAACAATTTTAATGGAGGAGAGTTTATTTTTAACTATTTGTCTAAAATTGCGTGTTTACCCCTGAAACCCTTGTTTTTTCCTGCAAAAAAACTTCAACAGAGTTGCACACAAAAGCAAATGAAATTTCAAAAAAATAATTTATGAATCTCAACAATAATGGGGTTAGATATCGGTTAGCATACCCCGAAAATGCAAGTTTTCTCCCTATTTTTGATTTGTCAAGCTCGCATAAAGCGCAAAGCAAAGAGCATATGCAGAAAAGAAAACAATTTTAGCTCTATTTCTGATTTTCTAAGATCGTTCAAAGTGCATGAAAAAAGAGCATACACAGTTCGAAAAGAGTATCAAATCGGGAAGATATATTAACTCTGTAATTTATTTATTTTTTAAAAAAGGTGTATTCCGAGTTTATACCTTCGAATCTGACAAAAATGGTTGTATCTTGGGCAAACAGAAACAACATTTTCAAGTGAAACGAAAAGTGTTTCCACAAAAAGTAGTGTTATGGACGTAATGGAATAGTCCGCTCATCCTAGAAATGCATATAAATAGAAAACCCCAGGAATGCAACAACATGGGTTCGAATCTTGATCTACAATAGGAGCAAGTCTTCAAACAGGCTTCGATACCATGTTCGAAAAAATAGAGTATTCCCACACATGATGAACACCTTCAGTAATCGCTTACACAACCATATCAAAGATCAATACACCGGTGTTTTTACGTGGTTAAAACTCTCAAAGAGGAAAATAGTCCACTGTCCCAACCAACATGGCCACTTGAGGCAATATACTCATACAAAAAAAGAAAAAATTACAAGAGAGTTTCTCACAAGTGATCATCAACAAATGACCCTCCATGCTCTTTAAATAGAGATCAAGGACTAATCGGGTGTTAAGCCACAAATCAATGTAGCCATTGAGGTCAAAGAGAATATAAGTTGTTGGATTACTCTATGTCTAGAACATATGATGAGTGACGAATTACATAACTACAAATGCATACTAAGAAACACACTTTTACTAAGATGATCTTAACTAACTCCTAATAGTCTAAATATCATAACACCAACCATCAAGATAACATGGTTAGTGGCCTTTTGTATAAAAACTTTGCATTTCTTGCATTTGTATTGTCTTTCTCTATCAAGACTTCATCATGCAAATAATCCATATCTTCAAATATTTAAGAAAACTATTTCTAAAAGACAAACTAGATCTAGATTTGTCCAATCTCTAGATTCTTTTATCAGCTGGAGTGGTTCTCTTTATTTATGACTGAATAGGAGTAGTATTCGCAATCCATCTTTTGGGAACTTCCAACACTTTCTAAGAAATTGTAAAGGTAGAATTATATTGATTTTGATAATTTGTCTACAAGACTACACTTTCTCCTTTAACTCCACCATGTAACACAATAGGATTGAGGGTATTGGTTACTATGTAGACAACTCTATAATGCAAGGCAAGGTGTTCACTTTTGTGCTTCTATGATTCCTCTTTATGGTGTTTAGTTTATTCTAAAATCGAATTGGTGTTTTGTTATATTTCTCTTGTATCACTTGTGATTATTCTGCATATCTCATATTTCACTTGTGATATTCCAACTATTGGGTTACAGTAGTGTGTTAACTCTTTATCTCATGGAAGTGATCCTCCCAAGTTGGTATTGGAGCCATATTAGAGCCATATCCATTGTTGTATCTTTTATACCTCATATGTTTTAAAGTTTTCCTAGTTACCAATATGTTCATATTTCGATTGCCAGAATATCATGTATCATGTTATCATGGTGATTCCCCAATTTTATGTTGCCTTTATTATCACAGTTTACGCCTCTATAAGCATGTTGATTTCCCCATATTTCCCATATGTGTGGTGAAATTCATTGAGAACTCTTTCCAGTCGAAGTTTCAAAGAAAAGGATTAATCCAGTGTCATAAGATGAAGCTAGTGGTAAGAACATATGTAAAACTCTTTGAGTTATGGTTGTAATATCCCCAATTCTAATCCCCTCAATTATAATGTAATGGTGCAAATATCAATTAGGTTGGTGAGCCGATATGGTTGAGAGGGATAGCCTGTATTGATTAATATGGCCAAAAGTTGAATTATGTATTTTGTACATTAAAATAATTAATAAATAATAATTGTTGGCTACAGTTCAAGAGGGATGGTAACGAAAGGGGGTTGTATTTCCATGAGTGAGGGGGCTAAAGAGGGGACCAAGGGTTTACACATTTTTATTAATTCATCTCATTCATATTAATGTTTGTCCACCTTTGAAATATCAAGAGACATATTAAAGAGATGTAAGAGTGGTGGGTAGGAAAGGTCAACTCACTAATTTACGACAACATGGGCTAAGTGCATTTACTTCTTGGGAAAAGTGCGAGTCAATCTTGCATGAGAAGAAAAGGAAATTCGAGTGCCTTTTTGGGACAACTTTTCATCTTAGTTTTGGAGAGCAAGAGGAGGGTTGAGTGCTGAAAAAAGAGCACCTACCATGATATGTTTAAAGATAATCATTGTTGGGTTGAGTTATATGTTGAAAACGAGGTTGCGGGGTAGTTATGAAGGTTGTATGCCTATGAGTGACATTTCCTATTGAGGCAATGGCTCAAGAGCCTTGAGAAAGTTGTGTGAACACTCCTGGAATAACAAAGAATTCCTAGAGTCTTCAATTGTGAGATTTCCTAGCCAATCGAGTGCATTAGAGCTCGGGAGGGAAGTGGGAAGGCCTGAGGGACTGTGTGAAGTGAAGGGGGATCCCATTACTCGGGTTGTGTGGGTTGAGGAGGAAAGATATAGATGATGGATTGGAATTTTCTATGGATTAGAACTTGGGCATTGGGTTGTTGAATTATGGAGAGTGGAAAGCCTAGAGGGTCATACCTCCTTCTAGACTCATAGCCTCACCTTATGGGTGGCTTGTTGTTGATATTTGGAATAACAATCCTATGGTTGGGAGAATCACCCCCTGTATTTTGAACTTTATTTCCATTGTGTTTATGTCTAATTTGAATGTTGTTGCTATGTCTTTGTATGATTGCATTCTACTTTTAGAGATGTTGTTATTTGCATGAATTAATTAGCATGTTGTTTGGTGTTAGTTTTGTTGAGCCAAAACAAAAAATTTAAGTGGGTTTAGCAGGCAGGGTTCTTTACAAGTGGTATCAAAGATGTAGGTTACAACATTGGGCCTGTAGGGTCACTGCAACAAAAATTATAATTGTTGTTATGTCTTTAAATGAGGGAGAATTTTGGGATTGAACAAATCCACTAATTTTTTTGCATCTATCAGTCAAAATCGACTTGTGTGTGTCGAGAATTACAAACGGGCAAGTGGGTTTTGATTAGGGACACAAAAAGGGTCAAATTCATGGCAAAACCTAGGGTGTTGGCAACGAAAATTGAAGTTCACCTAGTAGATAAATTGGGGTCAAAACTCCTCGAATTTAGTTTCAGTGTTGGGATCTCTTGTTGTAGAGGTTGATTCGGATGATTAAAAGGTCAAGTGTGGCTTGGAGCAATTAATTTTATCTTTAGAAGCCAAGTTCAGGGTTTCGTGACAGCGACAGGCTCGAAAAATGCAAAAAAAATCGACTAAGTGTCGAAAATAATGAAGTCGTTTATACAGTGTGTATCGATAAAGAATGATTATCTTCACCAATTCATCGACAAGGAAAAAAAAATTCCAACAAGGGAAGATAAGTCGTCGGCAAAAGATAAGTTTTCGTCGGTGAAACACCAAAGAAAGAAAGGTTTTTGTCGTCGATACAGTGTGTATCATCAAAGAATGCACATATTTCATCGATACATCGGCAAAAAGGATAATATTGTGCCACCAATACATCTGCAAGAATATGGATTTTTCATCGTCGATATGTCGACAAAGAAATATTATTCTACGTTGAAACTTTGACGAGAAAAACAAGTAAGTCACCGACAAGGGGAGTTTCAGTGGAGAAAGAAAATCTTTCGCCGATACAATGCATCGGCGAGAAAAGAATATAGGTTGTGAATACAAAAGCAAGAAATATGTTAAGTCACTGTGCTATAGTGGGAAAACCACCCTATGGACTACACTAGGGTTCAACATGTAGGTAGATCTAACCGTCTAAAAATTTCCTACTTTTCTAACTACCCGGAATATACCCCAAATTCATACATGAAATACAAAGTGAAAAGATCATGTAACTTTACCTTTTACTCTACGTCCGGTGTCGATCCTCTCACGTTCGATAGC
Source organism: Picea glauca (assembly GCA_000966675.3). Classification (NCBI taxonomy): domain Eukaryota; kingdom Viridiplantae; phylum Streptophyta; class Pinopsida; order Pinales; family Pinaceae; genus Picea; species Picea glauca. The sequence goes on from JZKD02S0099689.1 coordinate 132,074, forward strand.
TTTGCTGACTACAAGCCTCCTCCCAAGGCTGGCCTGCATTCACAAAAAAAATAAACAGGAAACTACGAACATGCATCTCAAATATAAATCATGGGTTAGATGTTACCATAAAACATAAATCAAACATAGATATTTGACACATCATATTTCGGGACAGAAAAAGTATTCCTTTTATTGATATCACAATGTTTACTTACAACAAAGGTCGGCGACTGCTCCACAAACCTAGTCTGGGCTCCTCTTCACGAAGCTCCAACTGCGCCTCCGCGTATATTTCTCCTCTCACACTTCTTCTAGGGAAATGGCATAGGCTTATGATGGAGGAAAAAGGGAAAAATGGGAAATTTTGATGCAAATCTCACAAGGTGGCTGCAATTCTTGGGGCAAGGAGGGCATGTGAAACGGGCAGAGTTTCACTGTTCTTATGCTTATTCTTGGAATGTGTTATCACCCTATAAGTTATAGGATCAACTGGTGACTGGAATATTATCTCTCTCTAGTGTTTTTGTTGACAAATGATTTTTCATTCTGCAAATAATTTGAAAAAGAAAAGAAAAAAGAAAGAAAAGAGAAAGAAAAAGAAAAAGAAAAAAGAAAGAAAAAGAAAAGAGGGCATAAAAGATTTTCAATAAAGCCCCATGCAATAATAGTAACTTGGTCCATACCTTTCAAGCATGGCCAAGTTCTTTTTTAAATTGATGTTGATAGGGTTAGTGAATAAGTTTGGCTAAACCGTTCAATCTTAACCAAAGTATCTAGGTTAGATTAGTGAATAAATCTAGCCAGACTGTCTAATCTTGGTCAGATAGCCCCAGGGTAGAGTAAGTTCTTAGCCCAACAGTCTAATCTGGGTTAATTGTCATAGGAATCTAGGTTAGAATATAGGCTAGTTGCTTTATTTCAATAAAACCAGCTGGATGATCAATGTTGCACCATGTTTCAGATGCTTAAAAAATGGTGTTGGTCTAGCCCCATGGTGGTGTATACATGAAAAGCCTTGGAAAAAACCCGTGAAATGCACTTATCCTAAGTTCTCTGGTGCATGTATTCTCCGCACCATCACTTATGCTCTGTTCATATATCAAGGGTTCAGATAATCACACCCAGATCTACGGTGGTCAGACTTTTCCGGACCCCCCCCCGACCGTTCTATATTTAACGGAGCGGGGGGGTCTGAAATCACGGATAATACCCATGCACATCTGGATGGCCCAAGTTTCAGCGCGTGGATCTACGTTCTATATTGGATTCCGGACCCCCCCATCCGTTCTGCCTTTAATGGAGGGGGGGGGGGTATGGAATGTGTGATAAAGGACGCACACAGATCTGTGGTCAAAAAGCCAGCGCACAGATCAACGGCTCAAGGTGTTTTTCGGACCCCCCCGACTGATCTGCCTTTAGTTGAGGAGGGGGGGTCCAGAATGGAATCTTTCCTCTAGCGGGCCCCCATCTATACGTGGCATCAATCTACCAGTCCCGAGTCCCACTGCCTCCTACTGTCTGACATACCTTCGTCACCTCTTGATGTCGCCATCCACCTTTCTAAAAGAGTCACATCCCTTAATTTTTGTCAATCCTTCCCCCCCATTCACTCGTGGCAAGCCCCCTCGCCATGATGTTTACCCCAATCGGTAACCGCCACTTCACCCATCTGTATTCCTCAATCACTGTCATCTGCCATCTCACACTCTAAGTGATCCGTTGGCCATTTATTACTGGATAACCTATCCGTTAACCAGCTGACCTGTCCCCTACGCCCAACGGACACCCGTTTACTCGAAACTACCCTCACTCTTCTTTCTTTCACCATCTACCCACTCATCGCACCAGAGAATTTTTACATCGTTTTTCTCCGTTCAGTCAGTCGCCCCCACCTACAGTCGTCCCCTCTAATGTTGTTTTTTGCAGGTACTGTTGCAGTAATGGCGCCAAAGTCAAAACAAGCAGAAGGAGAGGAGAATCTGTTTCTCCCGCCTCCTGTCGACCTTAATAGGATTCCACTGGCTGACAAAGATCGCTTAATCGCCAATACAAAGTGCGACTTCGATTTCATAGATCTTCAGTCGTGGCTCAAAGAAGTTTTCCTGGACCAGAGTGACGAAATTGGACTTTGGGAGTCCAATCTACTCCTATATCTCTTTCCTCAGATTCACCCTTTTCCAGAATTTGCCCTCAAGTGCCAAGCCCACTACATTCCCGAGCAAAGAGCCATCATTTCCTCGTCTGGAGAATTTCTTTTCCTCATCACACCTGAAACCATCAACCAAATGATGCAAATACCCCGAGTTGACTCTGCATCACCTTTTAACCTTGAAATTCTCACAGAATTATACCAGAAGATGACTTTTCCCCAAAGAGCTCAAATATTTGAGCTTTTCCACCCACCATCCGCTCAATTCCCCGCTACAAATCCCCCTTATCCTTATTCCATGTTTTCAACCAAAGGAAACCAGATCATCTCGTCCCTATGCACCTTGTTGGGTTATTATTCGGATCAGTGGGTAGATGAACCCATTCTGGGATTTTTGTCCATTTTCTCCACCGATGAGAAACCCACTACCCAATTCAACTTCAGCACGTTCCTGGCGAACAATATTCACGAACCGTTTGTCAATTTCGCCACGGAAGGCATGTTCTGGTATTCTTCAATACTGGCGTACTTGTTTGTTTTCTTCCAAGCGAACAAATTTGCTTTTTCCATGTAGAAGATGGACGAAGATGGCAGACCCTAGGCAGTAACCGCATGGACCTCCTTGCTCAAGCATAATTCCACAGAATTCAGTTTTAAGCAGTTCATCGAGCAATTCTATCACCCAGTGGTAAGTATGCTTAGCAGCAGGCCCAAGCCTAGGATTAATGATGAAGTTCGGAGGATCTTGCATCTTTCGGATCACACCAAGACTGGTGATTGGTATTTATACCAAGATCACACTGAGATCAGAGTATACGGGTGCGATTTGGCCCCGTATAAGCTTCCTAAATACCTGTTTGTCAGAATTTTTGCTCTGGAGTACATAAGGCAGATGATAAACTCTAATGATATTCATTTTGTGTCTCTAAAGAAAAAACAACAGCTCAGAATCAAAGGGCAAATTGTCTCTTTCATCTGCAACAATCGTGGCGCCAGAGAGGAAGCAGACAAGTTGTTGAAGGAAATGAAGTTCGTCACGAGTTTCACATGGCACTACGATCCATGTGGGATTATCTCTGAGATGAGGGTGAAAAATAAGAATATCTCATATGTCCACAAATCTAGGCCCGAAGTCGAGAAATTTGCAAACCAGACAGTATGGGAACCAAACACTTTGGTTGAAGCAAAACAATAGGATCCCCGGGCCACTGTATCACAAACAACCACACCACAGGTTCCGAATAAGAAAAGGCCTAAGCAATATTTGTCACCGCCTATCACTGAAGTGTCATCAGAAGAATTCCAACTGCATACCAAGAGGTCCAAAACTAGTTCAGCTCCCGACCCGACTGGGGAAAAGGAAGTCCCATCTACTACAGTGACCAAGGTTGATAGGTCGCCCCTCAGTGCAAGCCTCTAGCATATCATAACCTCAGTGTTGCCGAAGAAATCTACAGATACTCCATCAACTACCCAGCCAGGCAAGGTAGGACCGAAGCTGAGCATCTTTGAAAAATACGATTTGATCAAGAAAAGGAATCAGACTCTGACCAGCAGCACTTGCGCCCAGTTCTGGAAGCAGACGTCAACTGCACAACATAGGCTGCTATCGGCATTTGACACTGAGAAGGGTAGAATGCATATGGAATTCCTCCAAGCACAAGTTCCAGATCCAAAGGTAATCACTGATTACAAAAGGGCCACTTTCGAATTCCAGACTAAGGATGTGCATCCGGCCTATCAGATGGATCTACACAAGAAAACAGGAGAAATGGTTTTCCATACGCTGGCACATGCTTCCACTACCGCATCCAAATTGCAAGTGTCTCTGAACAACGTCCAAACACAGTTGAAGTTGGAGAAGATATCATCCTTTGCCAAGGACAACAGGATCAAGACTTTGGAGGAATTGGTCCTTAAGATCGGGTACGATCCCTCGAACGTGAAAGAAACTGAGGAGATGATTAAAAAGAAAAATGCCGACATAGCCTCTTTAAGGAAACAATTGAAACTCCCACCAACAGAGGATTCGCAGGCGAAAGAAATAGCAGAGATGGAAGGAGAAAAAGATGAAATGCTCAAACTAATCATGGAGCAGAATGCACAACTAAAGGAAATGGAAGATGAGATGGAGAAGCTAGTAAAGGAGAAAGAACAACCGAATCCAATGGAAGTCATTCCATTGAGTGCAGTCCCACTTTCAGGAGTGAGCACAGCATCAGTAACAGAAGCCCCATCAACGAATCCACTGACATCTCTGGAAAAGACAGTCGAATTGTCCAAATCTATGGAAAAGATGAACCTACAGGAAACAGAGATTAGCAGGTTCAAAAAGGAGATTGAGAACCTTCAGAAACTCAAATCTTCCTATCAAATCAGCCTCTCCAAGGATAAGCAGGTGTTAGACCAACTCAAACAAGAGTTGCAACAACTCCAAAAGCAAATAGTGGTGGGTAAAACTCTGGCCGAAGTTAAAGAAAGCGTCTGGACAGACATCACCAAGTCTATGAACGAGATATGGCCAATGATACAGATCATGTTTGAGAAAAATGCGTTGGTGCAGAGAAGAAAACAAGCCATTGAGAAGATCAGATCGGAATTGGGAGAGATTCCCACACAGGCTAATGAAATCATCAAGTTCCTGAATTCTAAGACCAGGGAGGAGATGGAAGAGCTGAAAATTGAAGATAGAACCGAGACCATCCTTGAGGTCAAAAGAGTTTTGACCAAGAGACGATTGATGCTTCAGCTGGAAGAAAAGGTTCAGGCCATGGACCTAGGGGTACAAAGGTTTTTTAGTAATATTGAGGCTCTACAGAAGAAAGGTCTTCTTGGTCTAAAGGTAATTAATGACAAATTGATGACACTCCCAGACTACGAAAGGAGACTGGCCGATGTGGCTAAGGACAGTTCAAAGTTTTCAGGAATTCAATTCAGCATCACTGGCAAGGCATTTCTAGATGCACTTCAGTGGGACATCAGTATTCAGCATGAGATTCGATACATCTTCGTCACCAAACCTACCTTCGCCAAGTACACAGAAATGGATGAAGTTTATCGAAGGCTACTCAAAGTCAACATTCCCAGTCATCTCTGATGGGAAGAAATCTGTGATTTGATCGAGTAGCAGATGAGTTGTCCCAACCCAGTCATTTTTCCAGTCAGTTGAGGTCGTGCAGAGGCCTCACCAATGGTCCACCCATAAAACAGCATGCAGTTGTGACACATCATCAAGCAGTTCCTAGATTTCTGAAATTTGTTAAGTTAGTTAGGCTAAAAATAGATTTACCACGTCCTGATCTTTGATGATAGGATTGTTTGTAGTTTTGGGTTATAAATACTTCATCTTTCGAAGTATTGAGGGTTGTTGATCTTCACGCCCTACAAGCTATCAGACTGTAATATTTTTGAAGAGATCTCCCATTAATACAAAGAGGCATTTTACAGGATTCTTGTGTGTATTCACTGGTGATGTTTTTCTCTCTAAGTTAAATGTTATTCTCGCTTTGTTATCACAYTGTTTTCTAAATCTAATCTTTGGAAGTAACGAACRTTGCAGGATTTATCTCGTATACCCTGTTTCTGACTTAAAAKATTTTAGTGTTTTATCTTCTCATTTTACAATAAAGAAATTCTTAACTGCTTCTTTGTTGTAATTGTCTTTCTCATCTTTTCTGCTATTCCTCATTTATGCTACTAAAGAATCCAGTGATTATATTATCTCGCCCTGTGAAAGGTTTTCTTTGTTTTTCTGGTTAGAATTTCATCTTTACGACACAGACCCCATAGCCCAATGGATGTGTAAACTATCTCAGCCAACTCGACAAACACTACAACAACAAAACCAACTTATTTATTTACCTAGCCTAATATTTAAAAAATTTGAAACATATCTAAATCATATAGAGAGATCCCTCTCTGAAGTTGGAAGGGCTAGATCCTAGCTTCAAAAGCGGTCGGATAAAGTTACCTCTCGTAGATTTCTTCTTTCTAACAACCTCTAGGAAATTTACAGAGCGCTAACAGAATGAAACCCCAACACCTCCTTTTATATGACAAAAGGATGGTTATTCAGTTGGGTAACGGGCTATAGGCGGTGGGACAGTTGGGAAACTACCCAATAGCCCGTAATCTCAACGAATTCCTTGAACCTTTTTTAATTTTTGCAACATTTGTGGGTATACGCAGGCTATAATTGTACAACTAGCGTACGTACGCGAGCTGTAGTGGTGCAACAAGTGTGTGTACATGGGAAGTAATGGTGCAGGGCGCGTACATCTTCAAAACTAGTGTTTTTAAGAAGAGTTGCTCAGTGGTGGATTGGGAAAAATAGAAAGTAAGAGGGCCAAATGTCAGGTATGCATGTATGGTGCAATTTAGGGTTATAACAGATGCCCCCTAATGTGTGAGGTCAGAAGAGAATCTGATGGCTGAAATACATTACAAAATCTTCACAAACATACAAAGCGAGTGAGCCCGAGACCAGAGTTCGGGAGGTGCCATCTGCAAAATAACAATTGTCTTTTTGAGGCGGGCATACCCATGCTCGGGATGAAAATAAATCATGGCTGCCAATCAAATACACTACAGATCCATGTCATATAACTATATAAAGTGTAGCCGTGAGCAATACACAGCGGATCTACATTTAAAAATAAAAGATATACTTGTATAGTATCCAGCTTCAAGAAGCAAATGACGCCTGATGGCTGGAGATGAGGCCTTCAAAGCTCGAGCAACAACTTCAAGATCTTCAAAACTTGGGTAGGAGTGTAATGTGAATGTACGATTTCACTACCCGGAGGTGTTCGACAGCTCGTCGGGAACAAACAAGAGGATCTCGGTGATCAGGCAAAGAACTTCATTGATTTCGAACAAGGACTTGATTGGACTTCCGAGATGGTCAGGCATGAGGTCAAGAGACAAACTGCAGAAAGGACAACTCAGGTTGGGTAAAACTTCCCTTGGACAATAGCATGACAAATGATCAGACTCAAGCAGCTTGACATTGACATAAGTCTATGATGCAGGAGGCAATGGAAACTCTCCATGTGTTTGGAAGGATAACCAAACGGAGGAGGACACAGCTCTATGTAGCGAGAACAGCTTCCTAAGGTCATATTAAATCCCAAAGCTTGACGAACAAACGGAAGGATGTTCTTTGTCCAAGGGCGACTCATTGTGCTGCCATAAAAGAAAATATATTTCCCGTCCTCTTTTTGGGGTATTTTTTTTTTTGTCTTTTTCAATAATTTTAAAGAGCTTGAAAAAGAATAAAAAAATGCTACGTTACAAAGGAGGAATGGGTGTCGCAAGCATACTAGTTCCAAGCGCAAGGAACACACTAATTCTCAGATCAAGGAGACATGTGCAGGAAAAGGACACTCGGGGAAAATTCCTCCATGGCTCAAGGTGTCAAGTCGTAGAGGCAAAGTGCTAGAAGGCTTGAGTATAAGGCATGCTTCAAAAGGTTAAGTTGAGAGCAACATGAAGCCGCCATTAGGCAAAAGATGAAGATATGCAAATGCGATTAGCAAGACATGATGAAACCCCCTTCAATGTATTTTCCACAAGCCCAGAGAAGGTAAGCTCGGTGGTTTTTCATTTTTAGAGAGTCTAAAAAAGCATAAAATAAGACTCCATTGGAGTACCTTTTTCGAAAATAGTCTACTCGATTCGAAAAAGGGATAAAATAGCACTGAAAAGACATCTATTCAAAACCGTTTTAATGAGTGTGAAAAAGACAAGATCACTCGGCAATCTTTTCAATTTTAAGGAGTCTGAAAAGAGCTTAAGTATGGACTTGCTATCCTTTTCTAGATTTAGTCCCCTTAGCCCGAAAAAGTAAAATTTGTTGAGGAGAACTCTCCCAGCGAGACGAATCTCCTGAGGTGTACCTTTTTCCTCCTTAATCTACAGGCCAGAAAATGGGGTAAACTCATGCCAATAGATGTTTTTCTGGACCAATTTTAACGAGTGTGAAGGAACAAGGTCACTCGGTGATCTTTTCAATTTTAAGGAATCTGAAAAGAGCTTAACTATGGACTCCGTAAGGGATGCTCTTCTGGACCAATTTAATGAGTGTGAAGGAACAAGGTCACTCGGTGACCTTTTCATTTTTAGGGAGTCTGAAAAGATCTTAACTATGGACTCCGTGGGGGTTCCTTTTTCGTAAATTTAGTCCCTCGGGCTTGAAAAAGGGTTAAACTTATACCTGAGAATACTCTTCTAGCGAACCGAATCACCTAGAGTATACCTTTGTTCGTAAAATTGACCATCCGGACCGGAAAAGGGGTAAACTACCGCCAGACAGATGTGCCTTCAAATTTGAGTTTGGCGAGCGTGAAGGACAACAATATCGCTCCACAATCTTTTCATGTTTAAAGAGTCTGAAAAGGGCTTAAAGAAGACTCCAAGAGGCCATGACATGGACACCAAAATGCAACAAGGATATATCTAGGGCATCCATGTAGAGGTAGGCTCTACCACCTCACCACGGCACTTCTAAAGCAGCAATGATAGTTCTATACCGCAGTTTGGTGGGATCTATCCTATGGCAAAGCGGAAAAGACAACTAGATGCAGAAAGTGGAGGTGGAATCCTAACTTAAATGCAAAAAGTTGGAAAAACGACTTTTTACCAAAGGACCTTTAAAAGTGACCCATCTCCCAAAATTTTGTCAAATCAAAAGTGAAGTGTATCATAACATCCAATGAGAAACTCAAGAACCATATTAAATGATTTTCAAGCCGGAAAAAATGACAAAAGGGTTCAAAAAAGTGGCAAAAAAGGCCGAAAAAGTCTATAAATAGAAGCTGAAATCTCATTTTCACCATTGCAAATTGAGAATTAACCAAAAAGATAAAAAGACCCCTTTGCTAAAAGAGTTGATTCCAGGAGCTTCAGACGACGAAACAAACTTCTGCTTGGACCAAGTAAGTACAAATTCATCCCTCTTGCATTTCCATACTTCATTTATGCATTTATTTTAGTTTTTTGGGGGCATGCCCTCCTAAAAAGGGGTGGCCCTACGTGTACGCGGGTTGTCCAAGGAAAGCCCGTGTATTCCCATGGGCAAAAAATAATTCACCGGCGTGCATATGTGACTGTGTCCAAGACAGCCCGCATATACCCTCAGAAACCTAGAAAAAATGAAAAAGCAAGAGCTGACTCCCCCCATGAACTTGTCATGTGACAGGATGTATGTCCACTGGAGAGAGAGAGGGAGCATGAGGACATTACTATCTCTGCATTGAAACAATGTGGATTATGGAAGTTCTTCCGATGTCCATTCATGAGGGCACAACCCAAGTTGTTGAATGCCTTAGCAGATTATTGGCACCCTGACACTGAGGCATTTATTCTTGAGGGGCAGTCGTTGACTCCAACGACTGAGGACATATACTTTTGACTGGCCTGTTGAGCAGAGGGGAACCAGTCAACTTGCATTCATTTCCCCCTGGGCCCCACAACATCGTCGAGTTGATCGAAATGCATTGTGAGGTCGGCACTGAGAAACTAGGATCTCAGGTGCCAATCCACAAGATTACCAACCTATCACTTAAGGTGATAGTTCTTCTTATTGGGTGGATCATTAGATCTGCGGCCTTACATTAGGCCTCTCGGGCGCACATGTATTGTGCATTTCAGTGCCTAAACGCACGAGTATTCGACTGGAGCACGACCATGCTTGACTGCATGAAGAGACAGCTCACCGAGTGTCGAGGGCGAAGTAACAAAAACTTTGGATTTGGTACCATTTTATGCTTGTTCTTCTTCGAGAGGGTACCCAACATGAGTCGACAAGAGATGGTACGAGGGCATGTGGCCTCCTGCCCAGCAGTGTGTAGGTGGGCGGCATTGCTACCGTGATAGGGGGGAGGAAGGACCATAGAGGCCTTCGATGATACATTTTTTGATTGGTGAGTGTTATCCTCATTTTTGGTTATCAAGATGATGACATGATAATGACATGGTGATAGAAGATCTAGCTCTTCTTTAAGATCATTTTCATGAAGAAAGTTACACTTGTCA
>JZKD02S0099689.1:142248-167934 GCA_000966675.3 Picea glauca
AAAGGTAAAGTTGAAGTCTTATGTGCTTGAATTCGAAGTGAATGAAAACCTCTTTAGTCTTCCTTATGTGCAATATGTCATGCTTGCCTTTAACATCCTATGTGCGGAAATTCATAAAAAAAAAACATAAGAACATAATACACATAATGGATAAGACACTTCACTTGATAACGGAGTTCACCCTTGCAGTGGGCTACCTCTCCGGGTCATGCTCCAAAGCCTGACCGCTTTATTCTTATCTATTATTTATAAATATCTAACTATAGGTGAGGTCCCCTAGGAAAAAACAAAGATTATATTCCCTTGGATTGGTTATATCTTATTTACTGAGCATGATTTCATGAGCATATTACCTTTCATTGGTAGTTAAAAAATTAATCTTAGTCATGGTTATCCGTGGCATTAGTGTGATTATAAGTTGTTGCAAAAAGAAATGGTCTTGCTTATAATTTTCAAGAGGAAACTTCGTTCTGTTTTGAAGAAGCCATAAAAGTGTCGAGACAATTTGTTGCATCGGTAATTATTCATCCATGATTCTTGATTGGAAAAACACAACCTCCCGTCATATTATTTGCGACACATAGATGACACATATTTGCATGTTAATGGTTGCTGTATTATTGACGTCATCAAAAGTTGGTATCATGTTGCAAGGTTCTCTTAGCACATGCAAGTTCAAATTTGGGTGATATGGTAGTTCTTACTTTTAAAATTTGGTTGATTGTATCATGATAATCCAACATGAAATGATACTCAACTACATAATACAACCTCACACGTTATATGATAGTATCAAGTTCTTATATATGCCATGTCTTTGTTATATATAAAGGTGGCACGATGAATTTAAAGAGTTGGGAATTCTTTCCAATGCAACTCATATGGTATATTAATGCTTTCATATTGAATGTTGCTATCATTTGAGCTTTTCTTTTAACATTCACTACGACATGTATATGTTGTCGCATCATTTGGGTGGTAACGAATGTGGTTTAATTTGAAAAGAGGTTTGTTTGGTAAGTCTCAACCATCGTTCCAAATGTAATTAAGCCCTTGCTGATATGGATATGAAGCACGCGACAAGTTTCATATGTGGTATGATATATTGCATCGCTATTTGTTGTGGTTGTTAGTGGAATGATGATCTGGAAAATAGTTAATGTTTTGGAAGATGTGAAGTCCCATGCATTGAATGCATGGGACATGGAATTTTCATGGAGGTTACCACCCTTGAACGTTCTGAAATTTTCACCTTTTTGTTTTTGGAATTGAGCTCAAAGAGTGTACCTATGTCAACCCTAAACTGTGGCTGTTTTGGCACTAAAACTGATCTTTCTTAAGGGAAAAGGCAAGCGTTAAGTGAAGGTATGTAGTTGTAGCTTATTCTCATCAAATGCATGCCAAATGTTCGCATGAACTTGCTGGTTACTTTGGGACTCATTCTGTAGCATTTATTTTATTCCTAAGAATGATAGGTTTGATATGCTCTCATTGTTTACCTTATTGGTTAATGTCCATCCAAAAGAAAATAAAATATTGTTGGGTTTTACAATGGGTCTCTAGGGTTTTCTCTTTTGACACATTTTCATGTAAATATTGGGTCTTGAACCTCTGTTTAGTATCGATACAGTTTGAGTATCCTTCACCATATTTACCCTTTCATAATGAAGTTTCACCGCTAGAACCATCTCACCACCTCAATGAAATTCCATTCTACATTTGAAGGAAGCATGTGTTGTGTGGTAATACTTTTTTCCTAGAGTCAGGGTTTATGGGTCTTTCAAATCTCTGTTTGGGTTGCATTTTCACATTTTTCTATTCCAGAGATACTGTTTCGAGCCAAGGTTTATTTGTTTTTAAAAGAATATGCTCGACCCAGTTTCAAACCCACACATTATCGTTGACTAAAGAAATTGAGTTGGCCTCGATGATAAACCCTGGTTCTGCATCTTTTCACGATGAATAATTTCTTCCAGATGTATGAAATGCGTTTTGAATTTATTCAAGCTAACAACCCTAATTTTTTGACATTATACTGAGTTTTCATGAAGAAGGGAATTGTTCGGTTTGATTCCTAGCAATGGCTTTCATGGAAAGCGACTATAATTTGTTTAGATTGGCTTGATTTAATGGATGAAGAAGGTTACTTTTGAATTAATGTGTACATTGTATATGTTCATTGGCCATACCTATACGATTTTTTTTACATAGAAAACTATTTGGAAATGGTTCAATTTCAAACCCGAATACTTAAAGAAGTAGACTACAAGATAATGAATGCATTTTGATGATATCTTGGGCTTAAGAGTTGTGATGAATAACTTGTTGAGATTAAAAGAAACACATTGCTTATGATAAGTTTTGATCCTCACTATGATTTTGGCTGGTGGTATAAGTTGTAGTGATTCATTGATTGTTCACTTGTTGAGTACACATACATGTTGTTAAGGAAATGAAATTAGCTTGGCCAATTGCATTTCACTATTTTCGTAAATTTGGTCTTGATTAAGACATTACTGTTTGAGGGACAAGATTAGATAAAGGTTGGCATATGCTTGCAACTGTCAGTTATTATTGCTCATGGCTTGAATATTTAAAAGGAAATGAGATTTGTTTTGAAGATTGCAATGTTTTATTTCCTATACACAGGATCAATTCCCTCAGGTTATCACTTATCATAAGGTATTCCCTCTTTCCTAGATTCATATATCATTTCAAATGCTCATTTACTTTTCCTCCTGTAGTATGAAATTAACATACTTCCTGATAAATTGATATCAATATTGGAAACAAGAATATATTATGATGGGAGATATGCATACAATTATGATTAGATTTTGAAAGAGTATGTTGCAGGATGGTTTTATTTGATAAATTTGATTTTTTTATCTCAAGCCCAACTCCTCCATATTTTCACTTTTCATGAATTATTCCTAGCTCCCAATTCCATACTCATTTTAATTCAAAATGTTTTTCCCCTGATGCCAGGTTAATTTTCGAAATTAAAGGACTGGCAGAGGTGGATATAAATTTGATAGGGCAATTATGAAGAGATTGTTAACATCTAATTTGACTTTATGACAAATTATTTTTGAACACGTACCATCACCTTTACTTACCATTATCTCACTTTTCACACATTACAATCCCATCACATTCCCAAAATACATTGTTTTTCCCATGTTCTTAAATAATAATTACTTATATGATGAAGAAGAGTTGAAGGGCTGAATTGATATCTTGTTTGACCCTCATGTATATCCTTGATTTCTTGCATGTTGTTTGTTGTCAACATAGCTATTTATAAGTTATTTAATGGTATTTGATGCTCTAACTCTGCTTTTCACTTATAAATGAGTTTCTCCAGTAGACGCAGTGGTGGCAGAGGAAACAGGGGAAGAGTGAGAAGGCCTAATGATTTTTGGGCTAATAAAAGACTCCACTTTTCAATCCAATTCGATGCCGAATCTGAGGAGTTTAATCAAATCCTACAAACCAATTTCTTGAACTTAGTAGGACAAGGGGCCTTCCAACCCCTCCCTCCACCTGAAAGACCACCCCTTCAACCTCATCCAAGTATTTATGGAATCCCTATATCACCACATGTTTCATTACCTCTTGAGATTCCATCCAATGATAGTTGGAATGAGATTATTAATCCTCCTTAGCATCAATCCCAAGGATGGCCCACAATTTCATTTCCATTACCTCCACCTCTTCTGAAGCGATTTTCCCTCCACATTTCATCAAAAGCTCCTCATTCCCATTCTACTCAGCCATTGAACAATCTTAAATCTCAAATTCATGAGTCCGAGCCTAACAAAGGAAAACAACCTACCTAGTCTGTCAATTTTGATCAGTCAATAACTTCCTCGCATTCAGTCACTTCTCATGCCAAGCATCCAAAAAATGAAAGTAAACATATTTCCTTTGAGGACATGCATCTGGAAACATCAACAACGAGGGTTAAAGCACCAATTGATAAAGGTTTGGAAGTCATAAAGCCACAAGAAAGTATACAGAGGCAAGCTGCCTCATAAAAAATATGACTTCTGATTTTATAATGTTATTATAATGTTTTTACTGTTGAGGACAATTTTGGTTATTATTTTTAGACAGTGGTATGCTTTGGACATATTAACTATTCATCATTTTGGATATTTTCACAGTAGTATTATATTTGGGCAATTGATGGTATATTTATTTTGACATATTTGTGACAGCTTTTTGACTTACACAACAATATGATATATTTATTTTTAATAAATATATTTATCATTCGAGAGTCACAAGGATGTTTACAGATGGTTTATGGGATGATTTGTATTTGTGTTATGTTGATGGTTAAATGGATGCTTAATGACATACATTTGCATATTTTCAAGGAGGAACAAGGGGGATATGTTAAAAATTAAACAAAAAGTCATTAGGGGGTCCACATTTAATAGTTAGTATTTATTTTATCCTTATCATTAAATATTATTATTATTCAATTATGAGTTGTTTCCGTTAACTAAAATTAGTTAATAATTTAACTAAAAGTAGTTGAACTTCTCAAACTACTTTTTGGAGAAATAAAAGAAGATTTAAAGGGGCAAGCAAAGGGAGTGAATGACAGAACAACTCTGATAAGGTCTGCTCTTGCTTCTTAAGTAAGATTACTTTACTATTTCATTCATCTCTAAAATACATAAGTGCTAAGAACTTCTTGTTGATAGCAGGATCCCACTGAAGGTGGCAATAAGGAGAACCAAGAAGTATTGATTTGCTGATATACTTCACAAGGTTGATCACTTGTCTCTGATGGTTTGTGGGTTCTTATTAGATTTTTGGATGAGTTTTCAGCATTGATTAAGGATTTTGTGCAGAGTCAAGGCAATGACATTTGTGGTGTGTCATTTCAACTTTGTTTGAGTCTTAGTTTCACTTAAAGATACCAGTAGTCTCTCTATGATGTAATATACCATCTTTGACTACTAAGTCTCATTCTAGTCCTTACCTTTTGGGTATGAAGAATGTTGTTGGCTGTATTTATGGTTTTGAAGTCTCATTTGAGTTTCTGTGTAATCTTATATCAGATTTTTATTTCTAAAGCTGTTAAAAAATTTTAAAAATATTTTTTGTTAAAAATATTTTCTTTTTCTTTGACATACTACAATTATAGAAGATAACATTAATTCCAAGGACATATTTCTTGAAAACTAATTGGAATTTTTGTAAAAGAGGCTATAAACACAGGGTGACAATCCCGACTATTTTTCTCTAGTGATCCAGAATTGGATCTCGGGACCAAAATGTGTCCAGGAAGGCCTAAAAATCAAAGTGCTCAGAATGGCTTCAAAGTAGATGTGTGCGCATGCCTCATTGATAAAAACCCAATGCAACTTGAACGGGCTCAAACACACATCGTATGAGAAAGATATCATGGTCTGTTTGTTTCGTAAAAAAAAAAGAAAAGATGTTGACTGTACAGTGCTGGCGTGGCAACTGACTATACATGTTGTAAATATGACATGGCAGGGTGCGTTGGCACTGACGTGGATAGGTGCAAATGTGGATGCGTCAGATCATGACATGTGGCACCACTACAAGGGTGACATGTGGCACATGATGACATGGCATGTACAATTGGCATGAGCTGACATGGCAGTGAGTTGGCAGGTTGCTGACGGGGCATGACAGCTGACAGATAGACAAATGAGCGCTTGAAACGTGACATGTTTGGGTGAATGTGAAGGTGCCACGTGGCCCAGTCCTAGGCTGCCATGTGACTCCCATTTATTGGTTATTGGTTGGCAAAATTTTGTTTGGAGCGCACGGGAGTCGAACCCGTGACCTTTGGTTCCGGGTGAACATTTGGGCAGGGCCGTGATACCAGCGTGCCCACGGTGGATCCTATTACCAAAGGTCTAAATTTTTTATTTAAAGTTGCATGTAATGTATTTCGGGCGGAGTTAGGGCTGGGGCCTAGCCCCAACCCTCATCGCAAGCTTTACCACATGACCGATGCATTTTTGAATGGCATTTGGCCCAACCCTAGTCGCATGGAGCCATATCCCATATGACTCAGACCATATTGTTTGGCACAGAATTTTAGTGGTTAGCCCCGGTCAGCCGGGCTAGCCCGCCAACCAAGGGAGTAACCAACGACTTAAACCAGGGGGGCTAACAAACAATATAGCGCATGGAGCTGGTATCCTGCGGCCATATGGCCTACACATGTAACTAGGAGCCAAGAATAAAGGGCTAAAGACCTAGGGGCTGCGCCTAGTCTAGCGCTAGGCCACATGGAGCGCGCTAGGTGACCAAGAGCTTGCGAAAAAGGGGCTGTGCCCATAATTTATGCCTAAAGTAGGTTTTAAACTATGTATAGTGATTTTTATTGATTTTCTCAGCAGTTTTGAGAGATTTTGGCCAATATTGGGGGATATTGGGCCCTTTTTGAGGCCAGATCTTGGGGAGAAGTTGGGAGGTTGTTACCCACTTCAAGTCTATATAAAACATAGGTTCTTGAAGCCACAGAGGAGGTTCAGAACAAATAAATTCTGCCAAAGCCATTTTTATGGAGGAAAGCCATTGAGGAGAGCACCTTTGCGGGCCATTTCTGGGATCTCCGTTCATCCGTTTTCAGTGCCGTCAATTTTTTTGGGTTATTGAGATTTGGTATAACATGACCAGATTAGTTTGTAATTCTTTTGGAACTATTATGATGTACTTTTAAAGCTTCGAACAGAAATAAGAAAGCCTCACCCACTGAGACAAAGGCCTAGAGACGTAGGTGAGATTGCTGAACTCCGTTATCACTTTGGTGTTTATGGTTTTCTTTTCTTCATGCTCGTTTTTAGATCTATATATTTCTTAATGGATGCTATGTTTCATCTATAATTATTCCTCTTTCATTCAATTCATAAATGGTAATTTAACTCATGCTTTAAAACTCAACCATTGTCGTTTAAAATATCTTTTCGGATCAAGTGGTATCAGAGCTAGTTGACGGTTGGATTTTGAGTTTGCATGATTACCAGGGAAAGGCTGAATCGTGGTGAAGGTGAGATTGTTGAAGAGAATCCTCATAATTGGTTGAGAAATATAACTTCTCAAGGTGAGAAGATGGCATCGGAAGAGGGACTTTCTCATGATGAGAAAGAGTTTTGAAAAACTTTCTTCGCCATGTCGGAGATGATGAAGGTTCTATATGAGGATTACTTGGAATGGAAGAGACCGGTTCTAGGTGAATATTCAAAGGTAAAAAGTGAATAAGGAGAGGATCCTCCTCAAATTCCTCCTTCACCTCCTTCTTCTCCATCATCTTCTTCTTCTTCAAGTTCAAGTTTTAAATCCATTGCAAGAAGACATTCCCATAAACATAAAAGTGAAATGCCTTTACTTAAACTTGATGTGAAATTTGAATTACCTATGTATGATGGTGAAGTCAACGCAGATAGGCTTGATAAATGGATCAGAAAGAAAGAGGTTTATTGTAGTGTGCAACAAATCAAGGATGAGGCCACTCAAATCAAGTTGACATCGCTTCGACTTGCAGGCACAACACTCATCTGGTGGCAAAGCAAGTTGCAAAATCGAACACAACAAGTGGGTAATGTATTTCCATCATGGCAAGTTTTTATTTCTGCACTTAGAAAGCAATTCTATCCTTTGGGTTATAAAGAGAAGGCTTTAATTGAATGGCAAAGTCTTAAACTAAGAAAATGGAAAACAATGCAAGAATACAAAAATGGATTTCGTAAAATGGAATTGATGTTAGATATTCCTTTACATACCCAAGAAACTCTTATGAAGTATATAAAAGGTTTACCTGCACACATTTGTAACATTGTATTTATGTTTGGACTTACTAATCTTGATGAGGTTTCTGTTCAAGCAACATACATTGAAGTAAGGAAAACAAAGGTTGGCGTATCAGGGGAATCGTCTTCGAGGAAAGAGGACAAAAGGAAGTGGAATGGAAAGAAGGAAAATTCAACGGAAAGAAAGGAAGAGAAGCCCTCTTGCAAGGATTGCAAGAAGGAAGGGCATGATGAGGACCATTGTTGGAAATTGCATCCCGAGAAGAGACCAAAGCGGTTTAAAGAAAGGAAAGGGAGGCAAACAGTTGCAGCAGCAACAAGACCAACAGACTTGGGATCAGATTTAGGTGATGAATTTAAAGTCTCATTGGTTGGTTTGGCATTTAAAATTGGTGATAGATTTGATTCTAGAAGTAAATTGTTTCACATAAGGTTCATAATGAGGCATACTAAGGTCGACACATTGATAGATAGTGGATCTCAATCTAACTTGATTTCAAAAGAATTGGTTAAACAATTGGGATTAAACACTCAGATGCATCATAAGCCTTACACACTTAAATGGATAAGCAACAATCATCAATTGCACATAACAAAGAAATCCACATTAAAGTTTTCAATTTCATCTAAGTTTGTGGAGGAGGTAACATGTGATGCAATGCCACTCAATGAATGTGCAATGGTCTTAGGCAGTCCTTATTTGTATGATCACAAAGCAATCTTCTACAGGGAACATAATCAATATCACTTAACCAAAGCATGCAAAGAATATGTTGGTACATGCTCATCATCTAAAAGAAAATCAATCTCTTCAAACAATGGAACAATTAAGAAAGGTAGCTCATGCAAGCAATACACCTATAATTGTTTCAAATCAAGTAATTGATCTTAACCAAGAACATGACATGATTGTAGAATGGAAGATCAATCACACTTTGCTTCAAGATAAGCTAATGTCATGCAAGTATTACAAACATATTAGCTCATTTGCAACCATATTTATGATGTTATCATTAGTAATGTTGTCAACATGGATGATAGTGGCTTCAGTAAGATGTGATAGAGTACAAGTGGCTAACAATATGCTATCAATTGTTATGGTTGTTTTATAGTTGATCTTGATGAGACAGGTGCACATGACAGAGTTTAAAGACAGAGAACAAGTGGGGTGGCATATCCCACACTTGATGACTGGTCGGTAACCTTTTGGAGGACCAAAAGGTCTTTAGTGGAGAGGTGTGATCCATAATTGGATCTTTGGACCAAAATGGGTCTAGGAAGGCCTAAAAATCAAAGTGCTCAGAATGGCTTCAAAATGGATGTGTGGGTAGGCCTCATCGATATGAACCCATTGCAACTTGAATGGGCTCAAATAGACGTCGTATGTGAAAGATATTGCAGTTTGTTCGTTTTGTCAAAGAGGCAAAAAAAATGATGCTGACTGTACAGTACATACAATGTTGACGTGGCAGTTGACTGTACAGGTCGTATGGCCATACAAATGACATGGCAGGGTGCATTGGTGCTGATGTGGACATGTGTAGATGTGGACGAGTCATATCGTGACACATGGCACCATTGCAAGGGTGACATGTGGCACGGGATGACGTGGCATGTACAATTGGCATGAGCTGACGTGGCAGTGAGTTGGCAGGTTGCTGATGGGGCATGACAGTTGAAAACTAGATGAATGAGAGCTTGACATGTGGCATTTTTGGGTGAATGTTAAGGTGCCACGTGGCACAGTCCTGGGTTGCCACATGGCACCCTTTTATTGGTTATTGGTTGGAAAAATTTTGTTTGGAGTACACGGGAGTCGAACCCGTCACCTATGGTTTTGAGCGAACGTTTTAGCAGGGCTAGGCTACTAGCCCGCCCACGAAGTATCCTATTACCAAAGGTCTAAAACTTTTATTTAAGGTAGCATGTAATGTATTTCGGGCCGAGTTAGGGTTGGGGCCTAGCCCCAGCCCTCGATGCAAGCTTTACCACATGACCGATGCGATATGACCCTATCCTCCATTGTATTGGCGTGCATTTTTGAATGGCATTTGGCCCAACCCTAGTCGCATGGAGCCATATCCCATATGACTCGGACCATATTGTTTGGTGCAGAGTTTTAGTGGTTAGCCTTGGTCGGCCGAGCTAGCCCTCTGACCAAGGGCGTAACCAACAACTTAAACCAGGGGGGATAACAAACAATATAGCACGTGGAGCTGGTAGACCGCGACCATATGGCCTACACATGTAACCAGGAGTTGGGAATAAAGGGCTAAATACTGGGGGGATGTGCCCAATCTAGTTCTAAGCTACATAAAGCGCGCCAAGTGACCAAGAGCTCGCGAAAAAGGGGTTGTGCCCAAAATTTATGCCTAAAGTGGGTTTTAAACTATGTATAATGATTTTTATTGATTTTCTCAGCAGTTTTGAGAGATTTTGGCCAATATTGGGGGATATTGGGCACTTTTTGAGGCCAAATCTTGGGGAGAAGTTGGGAGGTTGTTACCCACTTCAAGTCTATATAAACCAGAGGTTATTGAAGCCATAGAGGAGGTTCAAAATAGAGAAATGCTGAAGAATTGTTGATCCAAAGCCATTTTTATGTAGGGAAGCCATTGAGGAGAGCACCTTTGCGGGCCATTTCTGGGAGCTCCGTTCATCCATTTTTAGCGCCGTCAGTTTTGTTGGGTTCTTGAGATCTGGTAGAACATGACCATATCAGTTTGTAATCCTTTTGGAACTGTTATGATGTACTTTTAAATCTTCGAACAGAAATAAGAAAGCCTCACCCACCGAGACAAAGGCCCAGAGACGTAGGTGAGATTGCCGAACTTCGTTATCACGTTGGTGTTTATGGTTTGTTGTTCTTCATGCTTGTTTTCAGATCTGTACATTTATTAATGGATTCTATAATTTTCATCTATAATTCTTCCTCTTTCATTCAATTCCTAAATGGTAATTTAACTCATGCTTTAAAACTCAACCATTGTCATTTAAAAGATCTTTTCGGATAATCTAGCCAGGCAAAATTTGAAAATATTGGTATTTGGATAAGGCCATTTCTTTTCATCAACATGGTCATGGATTTTTTCCCCTCTTTGAGGGTTTTAATCATGTAAAAACATTGGTGTATTGATATTTGATTTGGTTGTGTGAGTGGTTACTGAAGGTGTTCGTCCTATGTGGGAATACCTTGTTTTGTCGAATAGTTGGTATTGATTACAAGATTCCAAGAGAAAATGAGGATCATGAACCTCTTACTCCTCAAGGTTACACCAATTATACTGAAGGAATATTTCCTCCTCTAAGATATTTTACCAAATGGTTAGAAGTTAGTAGGATAATTTGTCTTGCTAAACATAGAGTTGCTTCTAAAAGAGAAGATGATGTTGGTAATTCTATTCAGTTGCAAAATTGACAAAATTTAGATTTGAAGTGTTGTTGATCAACATTTGTTGATCTATGTTTGTGTTCTTTGGTCTATACTTAGTCATTCTTTATTTTTCTTGTATACCCCATACTTAGTCGTTTTTTCTAAAATGTGGGTTGTGAGGAGACTACCACTAGGTCCACAAGCCCGCACATCCACAAGTTCACAAGTCCCATACTTAGTTTCTTTCTTATTTTTCACCACTCCACAACCCAAACACTTATCCATTTCTTTAGTTGTTGGCATGTTGTGGAGCTCCAAGCCATCCCCCATCCCGCAATCCCACAACCCCCCAAAAGAACTCCTCACTTCCACATCATTCATAATAAACCTCTTGCGATACATCTGATTTTTTTGATTGCGGATGCGAGAGTCCTTCCCTCATCTCCACTTTCATTCCCAACCCCACATCCTGCATTTACATGTCCTCCAAAAAGGACCTTCATGTTACTCACTTTGCACTCCCATACTTAAACTATTTCATGTTATCACAACACGAAATCACCTTTCTCGACGACATTTATTTCCCCATCTCCACATCATCCTTCACTCATATGTATTGGATACAATTATGAAGTGGTGCAATTTTTGTAAAAGCTCCACCTTAAATCTTAAATCAAATTGTGCAATTAGCAAATTCAAATTAAAATCTACATCATTTGATAATCAAGGCAATACATGGTAAATTAAATAAGGAATTAAATCCCTGTTGTAAGAACATTATATTGACAAAAGAGCCACCTATTCACACAAAATAACCTTTCTCAAAATATGTCAAGTAAAAGGAAAGATCTATATTGTGGGGATACTATCAAGACCCTGGGACGAGAAGACCACCAGTTTCAGTTGTCAGAAGCCTTCAAGTGGTACTCAACTCTTCCACCCAAGGAAAATAAGTTGAACAAATTTTGGACCTTCGGTATTGCATTAGCCGGAAGTGTGCCAGAAGTATCTGACTTCAAAGAATTAGTTCTCTGGTGTGCTGATAAGTTTGACATTGGGAGAAGAATCATAGAGATACAGGGAAAGTCACTAATCTCTTTGGCACCTTCAGTTTTCAAAATAATGTTAATACTGTCGGTACCCACTTTGACATTCAAGAACTATGAAGCTGATAACTTTATAAAGACCAACAACATGGGAAGGGAACTCTTGGAAACCTTTCTTACAAGTCTGACTAATGATTCTAATTCTACACAAGTTGAGGTATGTTATTTTAAATACCCATACAAAGAATTTGCATGGTTGTTCTCTAGGATAATTGGGTAGGAGCCCATGACCGTTGTTCCAAAGTATATTGTATATATTATGTATCATTCCATTCATAAATTTGTTGTAGTTGATTGGGCCTTAATCATTTTGAAATAAGTTTCATTTTAGTTGGGAGGTATCATGAAGAGCATGAAATTTTACATGAAATCTTATCTAGTATATGCTATAGTTTACTGCCACATTTTTTAAGACCTGCCCCGAGCCAAGAATATAGACTTCAAAAATGGTCTAGTTTCATTCTAGTATCCAACATTATGGAAGCACAAGGCTCCATACATTTTTTATGAAGTATAAAATTTCTTCTTGTCCTCTTTCAAAAAATTAATGCACAATCCCGCCACGTCCACATTGTTTCTGTTAGAGAAATGAACTTTTGAGACCATAGAAGATTTTAGTTTTATTATACTTTATGGATTTCAAGGGAAACCCTCTTTGATACTATTCTATGTTTCCGACAAACTCTTCACCATTGAAGTGTGAAAACAATACAAACATTAGGCACACTTCTTCAATGAAAAAAAAAAAAAGAAATTCATCCCTTTGTCATGCAAAATTAGAGAAAATTTTGTAAAGAACATTTCTCATTTGGATGAATTCACCATTCAATTTAACCACTTCAATTTAAAGGAAGTTCATCCAATTCAGGTTTTCAACCCTAATAATTTATTTGTGGCACACATGTTTACAATTGGGTACGATTAATCATTTAATAAGTCCATTCAAATTGAAGGAGGGGGGGACAATCAAAACCCTCCAGAAGTCTCGATACATTGGTCAGTACCAACGAAAACTATAAGGAACATGAGTGAAATGAAACAAGAAAAAACCTAGGAATACCCAATGTTCCTCAAAAGAATCTTTCTTCTTCAACAATAAGAAAACCTCACGATAGTACCCAAGAACAAAGGAAATCCTCTACGGAGAATTTAGATGATGGAAGAGATAAAGACCCTTTTGTTGAGGCAAGGAATGGAAAGTCCTCACTCAAGCATTTTCAAATCTCACCAGGCTAGGTGAGATAAGTGTGAATATTACTCTGGGATTATAGTATGTTCAAAATTATCAACCAACCCTCGAGAAATAAGTTCTTGGGTTTGATGTTATTATCAAATTATGTGCCTTTGCTAAAAAAAGTAAAAAGTGTTTATGTATAAAGCTTATAAAAATTTAAATGAATAAATAAAGAACACATACATCTGAAAAATAGCAACCATAAGTCTCAAATTGAGAAGAAACCATATTTTATTAACGATTCCTTTTTTGAGTTACAACCAAGTTCCTCTTTACAAACCCTTGTGAGGGTTTGGACCATAACCAAACTCATAAGTCTAGGATGGTATTTAAAATCATACAAAGATAACTCGTGTCTGAAAGAAAAAGACTAAGACTGTAATATTTTGGATCAATCCAATCCACAAGCTCATCAAGTCTTGACTTTGTAAAATATCCTTAATCGGAACTGAAAATGAACTCATAAATTCTAATCAAACTAAACATACTGCTAAGATAAATGAATGACCTTCTGAAGCATGTCAAAAGTCTATGCTTCCCAATCCTTTCTTCTTTTCCACCTTTAGATTAATCATGTTGTCAACAAGAGAACTTAGCTCTCATGAAACTCAAAAAATGAAAGAATGAATATAAGAAATCTCACTTGAAACAAGAGAAAACCTTATCAGAAGTATCTCTCTCTAATTAATCATCTCTTCCTTGTCCTTATTTTCTTCATTTTATTCTCCAAAAGGTAGTTTTCAAGTAGTTCAACCACCTTTAGTTACTAAAGTTAAATAACTTTAGTTAATAATAGGACAAGTATATTAATGATAAGGACACATAATAAATATATATAATAATTAATACGTGGGGCCCCTTTGTATGTCTTTATTGGTTTTTTTTTTCAATCATTCCCTTGTGCCTCCGTAATTATATCCACATATTATGCACATATCATCATAAAAATACATATATCAACAACAACTGAAATAATCATGCCTTATAATAAACACTTGCATTTCCCAATTTTTTTTAAATAGTATGATATAAGTTTTTTAATAATAATAATAATATCAGTTGTCCAAAATGTTATGTGCCTCAAAGTCAAACTAATGTCATCATAAAAATAAAATAAAGTAAAAAATAATGTTTCATGTTGGAAGCAGATTCTCTCTGTTTTCTTCCCTCTGACAATGTTACTCTATGTTTGACCAAATATGCATCAACAAATTTATTCTTTTCACCCTTTGATATTTCCTGGTGCATGTCATCAAGGGTGATATTTCTTACACTATCTTCAAGTTTGAGTGGTAAGGATTTGATGGTGTAGGCAAATGCCTCTGAGGAGTATGAACTAACAGTAATTGTAGGCCGTTTCCATTTACTTTGTCCTGGATCAATAGCTAAGGCTTTGTAATTTTTTTGGAGCTATGGGGAATGCACATATGAGGCAACTGAAGCAACATGTTGAACTGGTCATAAAGGAGGTGGAGGGAGTGGCAATGACATGGTAGACCAATCACTAAAACCAAAAGGAGGATTAACATGCACATTGTTCCATCTATTATTTAATGGAGGCTAAGGTTACATATGAGGTTGATCATGGATGTTTGCAATACTCATATGAGGCTGAAGATCATAAGGCTGAAGAGGGGGTCCAACTTGTGGCTGAGGGGGATAGAAGGCTAGGTGTTCCACAAGGTTCAAGTAACTAGTTTGGACCAACTGATTAAATTCCTTGGAATTTGCATCAAAGTGGATGGAAAATCTCATCCTCTTATTTCTACCTCTCCGCCAAAATACATTGGGTCTTCTGCCCCTGTTTCCTCTATTGTCCCTATTTTCAGAGAGATTACTATCTTTACTGAAAAAGTTCATACATATACATCATTTTCAAATTAGGACATATACGAGACACACCATATAGAAAATCTAATACAATTTGTCAACATGATTAAATTTGGCTCGAAGAGTAACACAACCATGCAACATAAAAGGGAAGTGAACATGAAAAATGAATACAAGGACACTCGCATAACTCTGCAAACACCAAACTCTTCTTTAAAATCTGAAATATGAACTGAAAATTCTTCATATGTACAAACCATATCCTTCTTAAAATATGAACAAGGAAGTGTTTGAAAAGGAGATTTTCATGATTGGGATATATTATAAAAGATAAATTTCTTGCGAAAAGAGATAATATGACATGAATGCATGATAAAACTGTTCAACATTTAAAACTTTAAAACATGCCTTTATGTTTTCATTATAAAAACAATCAGCTTTTGCACCATTCCCACTCATATATACATGCTATAGATAATCATCAAATTTTTCCCATAATTCATCATGGTGCTCACCCTTTTTTTTGTCAATCTGAAAGTAATTTATGTCTCATCTTTTTAATTATATAGACAGGTAACAAAATGGAAAATGAAATTTTATGAATATGATTGGGAAATATTAAAGTATGGTGGGACAAATGAAAGTCTATATAACAACACTTTTATTCTAGNTGATTTTTATTGATTTTCTCAGCAGTTTTGAGAGATTTTGGCCAATATTGGGGGATATTGGGCCCTTTTTGAGGCCAGATCTTGGGGAGAAGTTGGGAGGTTGTTACCCACTTCAAGTCTATATAAAACATAGGTTCTTGAAGCCACAGAGGAGGTTCAGAACAAATAAATTCTGCCAAAGCCATTTTTATGGAGGAAAGCCATTGAGGAGAGCACCTTTGCGGGCCATTTCTGGGATCTCCGTTCATCCGTTTTCAGTGCCGTCAATTTTTTTGGGTTATTGAGATTTGGTATAACATGACCAGATTAGTTTGTAATTCTTTTGGAACTATTATGATGTACTTTTAAAGCTTCGAACAGAAATAAGAAAGCCTCACCCACTGAGACAAAGGCCTAGAGACGTAGGTGAGATTGCTGAACTCCGTTATCACTTTGGTGTTTATGGTTTTCTTTTCTTCATGCTCGTTTTTAGATCTATATATTTCTTAATGGATGCTATGTTTCATCTATAATTATTCCTCTTTCATTCAATTCATAAATGGTAATTTAACTCATGCTTTAAAACTCAACCATTGTCGTTTAAAATATCTTTTCGGATCAAGTGGTATCAGAGCTAGTTGACGGTTGGATTTTGAGTTTGCATGATTACCAGGGAAAGGCTGAATCGTGGTGAAGGTGAGATTGTTGAAGAGAATCCTCATAATTGGTTGAGAAATATAACTTCTCAAGGTGAGAAGATGGCATCGGAAGAGGGACTTTCTCATGATGAGAAAGAGTTTTGAAAAACTTTCTTCGCCATGTCGGAGATGATGAAGGTTCTATATGAGGATTACTTGGAATGGAAGAGACCGGTTCTAGGTGAATATTCAAAGGTAAAAAGTGAATAAGGAGAGGATCCTCCTCAAATTCCTCCTTCACCTCCTTCTTCTCCATCATCTTCTTCTTCTTCAAGTTCAAGTTTTAAATCCATTGCAAGAAGACATTCCCATAAACATAAAAGTGAAATGCCTTTACTTAAACTTGATGTGAAATTTGAATTACCTATGTATGATGGTGAAGTCAACGCAGATAGGCTTGATAAATGGATCAGAAAGAAAGAGGTTTATTGTAGTGTGCAACAAATCAAGGATGAGGCCACTCAAATCAAGTTGACATCGCTTCGACTTGCAGGCACAACACTCATCTGGTGGCAAAGCAAGTTGCAAAATCGAACACAACAAGTGGGTAATGTATTTCCATCATGGCAAGTTTTTATTTCTGCACTTAGAAAGCAATTCTATCCTTTGGGTTATAAAGAGAAGTCTTTAATTGAATGGCAAAGTCTTAAACTAAGAAAATGGCAAACAATGCAAGAATACACAAATGGATTTCATAAAATGGCATTGATGTTAGATATTCCTTTACATACCCAAGACACTCTTATGAAGTATATAGGAGGTTTACCTGCACACATTTGTAACACTGTATTTATGTTTGGACCTACTAATCTTGATGAGGTTTCTGTTCAAGCAACATACATTGAAGTAAGGAAAACAAGGGTTGGTGTATCAGGGGAATCGTCTTCGAGGAAAGAGGACAAAAGGAAGTGGAATGGAAAGAAGGAAAATTCAATGGAAAGAAAGGAAGAGAAGCCCTCTTGCAAGGATTGCAAGAAGGAAGGGCATGATGAGGACCATTGCTGGAAATTGCATCCCGAGAAGAGACCCAAGTGGTTCAAAGAAAGGAAAGGGAGGCAAACAGTTGCAGTAGCAACACAACCAACATACTTGGGATCAGATTTAGGTGATGAATCTAAAGTCTCATTGGTTGGTTTGGCATTTAAAATTGGTGATAGATTTGATTCTAGAAGTAAATTGTTTCACATAAGGGTCATAATGAGGCATACTAAGGTTGACACATTGATAGATAGTGGATCTCAATCTAACTTGATTTCAAAAGAATTGGTTAAACAATTGGGATTAAACACTCATATGCATCATAAGCCTTACACACTTAAATAGATAAGCAACAATCATCAGTTGCACTTAACAAAGCAATCCACATTAAAGTTTTCAATTTCATCTAAGTTTGTGGATGAGGTAACATGTGATGTGGTGCCACTCAATGAATGTGCAATGGTCATAGGCAGTCCTTATTTGTATAATCAGAAAGCAATCTTCTATAGGGAACATAATCCATATCACTTAACCAAAGCAGGCAAAGAATATGTTGGTACATGCTCATCATCTAAAAGAAAATCAATCTCTTCAAACAATGGAACAATTAAGAAAGGTAGCTCATGCAAGCAACACACCTATAATTGTTTCAAATCAAGTAATTGATCTTAAGCAAGAACATGACATGATTGTAGAATGGAAGATCAATCACACTTTGCTTCAAGATAAGCTAATGTCATGCAAGTATTACAAACATATTAGCTCATTTGCAACCATATTTATGATGTTATCATTAGTAATGTTGTCAGCATGGATGATAGTGGCTTCAGTAAGATGTGATAGAGTACAAGTGGCTAACAATATGCTGTCAGTTATTATGGTTGTTTTATAGTTGATCTTGATGAGACAGGTGCACATGACAGAGTTTAAAGACATAGAACAAGTGGGGTGGCCTATCCCACACTTGATCACTGGTCGGTAACCTTTTGGAGGACCAAAAGATATTTAGTGGAGAGGTGTGATCCATAATTGGATCTCGGGACCAAAATGGGTCCAGGAAGGCCTAAAAATCAAAGTGCTCAGAATGGCTTCAAAATAGATGTGTGGGTAGGCCTCGTCAATATGAACCCATTGCAACTTGAATGGGCTCAAACAGATGTCGTATGCGAAATATATCACAGTTTGTTCATTTTTTCAAAGAGGCAAAAAAAGGATGTTGACTGTACAGTACGTATAATGCTGACATGGCAGTTGACTGTACAGACCGTACAACCGTACAGCTGACATGGCAAGGTGCGTTGGCACTGATGTGGACATGTGAAGATGTGGACAAGTCATATCGTGACACGTGGCACCACTGCAAGGGTGACACATGGCACGAGATGACGTGGCATGTACAGTTGGCATGAGTTGACGTGGCAGTGAGTTGGCAGGTTGCTGATGGGGCATGATAGTTGAAAATTGGATGAATGAGAGATTGACATGTGGCATGTTTGGGAGAATGTTAAGGTACCACGTGGCACAGTCCTGGGCTGCCACATGGAACCCTTTTATTGGTTATTGGTTGGCAAAAGTTTGTTTGGAGCACATGGGAGTCAAAATCGTGACCTATGGTTCCAAGCGAACGTTTTGGGAGGGCTGGGCTACTAGCCCGCCCACGATGGATTCTATTACCAAAGGTCTAATTTTTTTATTTAAAGTAGCATGTAATGTATTTCGAGCAGAGTTAGGGTTGGGGCCTAGCCCCAACCCTCGGCGCAAGCTTTACCACATGACCGATGCAATATGATCCTATCCTCCGTTGTATTGGTGCACGTTTTTGAATGGCGTTTGGCCCAACCCTAGTCGCATGGAGCCATATCCCATATGACTCAGACCATATTGTTTGGTGCAGAGTTTTAGTGGTTAGCTCCGGTCGACCGGGCTAGCCCGTCGACCAAGGGCGTAACCAACGAATTAAATTAGGGGGGATAACAAACAATATAGCGCATGGAGCTGGTAGCCCGTGACCATATGGCCTACACATGTAACCAGGAACTGGGAATAAAGGGCTAAAGACCAGGGGGATGCGCCCAGTCTAGTTCTAAGCTACATGGAGCACGCCAGGTGACCAAGAGCTCGTGAAAAATGGGTTGTGCCCATAATTTATGCCTAAAGTGGGTTTTAAACTATGTATAATGATTTTTATTGATTTTCTCAGCAGTTTTGAGAGATTTTGGCCAATATTAGGGGATATTGGGCACTTTTTGAGACCAAATCTTGGGAAGAAGTTGGGAGGTTGTTACCCACTTCAAGTCTATATAAACTAGAGGTTCTTGAAGCCATATAGGAGGTTCAAAATAGAGAAATTATGAAGAATTGTTGAGCTAAATCCATTTTTATGTAGGGAAGCCATTGAGGAGAGCACCTTTGCGGGCCATTTCTGGGAGCTCCGTTCATCCATTTTTAGTGTCGTTAGTTTTGTTGGGTTCTTGAGATCTAGTAGAACACGACCATATTAGTTTGTAATCCTTTTGGAACTATTATGATGTACTTTTAAATCTTCGAAGAAAAATAAGAAAGCCTCACCCACTAAGACAAAGGCCTGGAGACGTAGGCGAGATTGCCGAACTCCATTATCACTTTGGTGTTTATGGTTTGTTGTTCTTCATGCTTGTTTTCAGATCTGTATATTGCTTAATGGATTCTATGTTTCATCTATAATTCTTCCTCTTTCATTCAATTCCTAAATGGTAATTTAACTCATGCTTTAAAACTCAACCATTTTCGTTTAAAAGATCTTTTCGGATAATCTAGCTAGGCAAAATTTGAAAATATTGGTATTTGGATAAGGCCATTTCTTTTCATCAACATGGTCACAGATTTTTTCCCCTCTTTGAGGGTTTTAATCACGTAAAAACATTGGTGTATTGATATTTGATTTGGTTGTGTGAGTGGTTACTGAAGGTGTTCGTCCTATGTGGGAATACCTTGTTTTGTCGAATAGTTGATATTGATTACAAGATTCCAAGAGAAAATGAGGATCATGAACCCCCTACTCCTCAAGGTGACACCAGTTATACTGAAGGAATATTTCCTCCTCTGATAGATTTTACCAAATGGTTAGAAGTTAATAGGATAATTTGTCTTGCTAAACATAGAGTTGCTTCTAAAAGAGAAGATGATGTTGATAATTCTATTCAGTCGCAAAATTGACAAAATTTAGATTTGAAGTGTTGTTGATCAACATTTGTTGATTGATGTTTGTGTTCTTTGGTCTATACTTAGTCATTCTTTATTTTTCTTGTATACCCCATACTTAGTTGTTTTTTCTAAAATGCGGGTTGTGAGGAGACTACCACTAGGTCCACAAGCCCGCACATCCACAAGTTCACAAGTCTCATACTTAGTTTCTTTATTATTTTTCACCACTCCACAACCCAAACACTTAGCCATTTCTTTAGTTGTCGGAGTCATGTTGCGGAGCTCCAAGCCATCCCCCATCCCGCAATCCCACAACCCCCCAAAAGAACTCCTCACTTCCACATCATTCATAATAAACCTCTTGCGATACATCCAATTTTTTTGATTGCAGATGCGAGAGTCCTTCCCTCATCTCCACTTTCGTTCCCAACCCCACATCCTACATTTACATGTCCTCCAAAAAGGACCTTCATGTTACTCACTTTTCACTCCCATACTTAAACTATTTCATGTTATCACAACACGAAATCACCTTTCTCGACGACATTTATTTCCCCATTTCCACATCATCCGTCACTCATATGAATTGGATACAATTACGAAGTGGTGCAATTTTTGTAAAAGCTCCACCTTAAATATTAAATCAAATTGTGCAGTTAGCAACTTCAAATTAAAATCTACATCATTTGGTAATCAAGGCAATACATGGTAAATTAAATAAGGAATTAAATCCCTATTGTAAGAACATTATATTGACAGAAGAGCCACCTATTCACACAAAATAACCTTTCTCAAAATATGTCAAGTAAAAGGAAACATCTATATTGTGGGGATACTATCAAGACCCTGGGACGAGAAGACCACCAATTTTAGTTTTCAGAAGCCTTCAAGTGGTAGTCAACTCTTCCACCCAAGGAAAATAAGTTGAACAAATTTTGGACCTTCGGTATTGCATTAGCCGAAAGTGTGCCAGAAGTATCTGACTTCAAAGAATTAGTTCTCTGGTGTGCTGATAAGTTTGACATTGGGAGAAGAATCATAGAGATACAGGGAAAGTCACTAATCTCTTTGGCACCTTCAATTTTCAAAAGAATGTTAATACTGTCGGTACCCACTTTGACACTCAAGAACTATGAAGCTGATAACTTTCTAAAGACCAATAACATGGGAATGGAACTCTTGGAAATATTTCTTACAAGTCCGACTAATGATTCTAATTCTAAACAAGTTGAGGTATGTTATTTTAAATACCCATATAGAGAATTTGCATGGTTGTTCGCTAGGATAATTGGGTAGGAGCCCACGACCTTTGGTCCAAAGTATATTGTATATATTATGTATCATTCCATTCATAAATTTGTTGTAGTTGATTGGGCCTGAATCATTTCGAACGAAGTTTCATTCTAGTTGGGAGGTATCATGAAGACCATGAAATTTTACATGAAATCTTATCTAGTATATGCTATAGTTTACTGCCACATTTTTGAAGACCTGCCCCGAGCCAAGAATATAGACTTAAAAAATGATCTAGTTTCATTCTAGTATCCAACATTATGGAAGCACAAGGCTCCATACAATTTTTATGAAGTATAAAATTTCTTCTTGTCCTCTTTCAAAAAATTAATGCACAATCCCGCCATGTCCACATTGTCACTAGACACTGCATCCTTTCTGTTAGAGAAATGAACTTTTGAGACCATAGAAGATTTTAGTTTTATTATACTTTATGGATTTCAAGGGAAACCCTCTTTGCTACTATTCTATGTTTCCAAAAAACTCTTCACCATTGAAGTGTGAAAACAATACAAACATTAGGCACACTTCTTCAATGAAAAAAGAAAAAATAATTTCATCCCTTTGTCATGCAAAATTAGAGAAAATTTTGTAAAGAACATTTCTCATTTGGTGAATTCACCATTCAATTTAACCACTTTAATTTAAAGGAAGTTCATCCAATTTAGGGTTTCTACCCTAATAGTTTATTTGTGGCACACATGTTTACAATTGGGTACGACTAATCATTTAATAAGTCCATTCAAATTGAAGGAGGGGGGGACAATCAAAACCCTCCAGAAGTCTCGATACATTGGTCAGTACCAATGACAACTATAAGGAACATGAGTGAAATGCAACAAGAAAAAACCTAAAATCACCCAATGTTCCTCAAAAGAATGTTTCTTCTTCAACAATAAGAAAACCTCACGATAGTACCCAAGAACAAAGGAAATCCTCTACAGGGAATTTAGATGATGGAAGAGATAAAGACCCTTCTGTTGAGGCAAGGAATGGAAAGTCCTCACTCTAGCATTTTCAAATCTCACCGGGCTAGGTGAGATAAGTTGAATATTACTCTGGGATTATAGTATGTTGAAAATTATCAACCTACCCTCAAGAAATAAGTTCTTGGGTTTGATGTTATTATCAAATTATGTGCCTTTGCTAAAAAAAGTAAAAAGTGTTTATGTATAAAGCTTATAAAAATTTAAATGAATAAATAAAGAACACATACATCTGAAAAATAGCAACCATAAGTCTCAAATTGAGAAGAAACCATATTTTATTAACGATTCCTTTTTTGAGTTACAACCAAGTTCCTCTTTACAAACCCTTGTGAGGGTTTGGACCATAACCAAACTCATAAGTCTAGGATGGTATTTAAAATCATACAAAGATAACTCGTGTCTGAAAGAAAAAGACTAAGACTGTAATATTTTGGATCAATCCAATCCACAAGCTCATCAAGTCTTGACTTTGTAAAATATCCTTAATCGGAACTGAAAATGAACTCATAAATTCTAATCAAACTAAACATACTGCTAAGATAAATGAATGACCTTCTGAAGCATGTCAAAAGTCTATGCTTCCCAATCCTTTCTTCTTTTCCACCTTTAGATTAATCATGTTGTCAACAAGAGAACTTAGCTCTCATGAAACTCAAAAAATGAAAGAATGAATATAAGAAATCTCACTTGAAACAAGAGAAAACCTTATCAGAAGTATCTCTCTCTAATTAATCATCTCTTCCTTGTCCTTATTTTCTTCATTTTATTCTCCAAAAGGTAGTTTTCAAGTAGTTCAACCACCTTTAGTTACTAAAGTTAAATAACTTTAGTTAATAATAGGACAAGTATATTAATGATAAGGACACATAATAAATATATATAATAATTAATACGTGGGGCCCCTTTGTATGTCTTTATTGGTTTTTTTTTTCAATCATTCCCTTGTGCCTCCGTAATTATATCCACATATTATGCACATATCATCATAAAAATACATATATCAACAACAACTGAAATAATCATGCCTTATAATAAACACTTGCATTTCCCAATTTTTTTTAAATAGTATGATATAAGTTTTTTAATAATAATAATAATATCAGTTGTCCAAAATGTTATGTGCCTCAAAGTCAAACTAATGTCATCATAAAAATAAAATAAAGTAAAAAATAATGTTTCATGTTGGAAGCAGATTCTCTCTGTTTTCTTCCCTCTGACAATGTTACTCTATGTTTGACCAAATATGCATCAACAAATTTATTCTTTTCACCCTTTGATATTTCCTGGTGCATGTCATCAAGGGTGATATTTCTTACACTATCTTCAAGTTTGAGTGGTAAGGATTTGATGGTGTAGGCAAATGCCTCTGAGGAGTATGAACTAACAGTAATTGTAGGCCGTTTCCATTTACTTTGTCCTGGATCAATAGCTAAGGCTTTGTAATTTTTTTGGAGCTATGGGGAATGCACATA
Source organism: Picea glauca (assembly GCA_000966675.3). Lineage (NCBI taxonomy): Eukaryota > Viridiplantae > Streptophyta > Pinopsida > Pinales > Pinaceae > Picea > Picea glauca. The sequence continues at coordinate 166,863 of JZKD02S0099689.1, forward strand.
TGAGGCAACTGAAGCAACATGTTGAACTGGTCATAAAGGAGGTGGAGGGAGTGGCAATGACATGGTAGACCAATCACTAAAACCAAAAGGAGGATTAACATGCACATTGTTCCATCTATTATTTAATGGAGGCTAAGGTTACATATGAGGTTGATCATGGATGTTTGCAATACTCATATGAGGCTGAAGATCATAAGGCTGAAGAGGGGGTCCAACTTGTGGCTGAGGGGGATAGAAGGCTAGGTGTTCCACAAGGTTCAAGTAACTAGTTTGGACCAACTGATTAAATTCCTTGGAATTTGCATCAAAGTGGATGGAAAATCTCATCCTCTTATTTCTACCTCTCCGCCAAAATACATTGGGTCTTCTGCCCCTGTTTCCTCTATTGTCCCTATTTTCAGAGAGATTACTATCTTTACTGAAAAAGTTCATACATATACATCATTTTCAAATTAGGACATATACGAGACACACCATATAGAAAATCTAATACAATTTGTCAACATGATTAAATTTGGCTCGAAGAGTAACACAACCATGCAACATAAAAGGGAAGTGAACATGAAAAATGAATACAAGGACACTCGCATAACTCTGCAAACACCAAACTCTTCTTTAAAATCTGAAATATGAACTGAAAATTCTTCATATGTACAAACCATATCCTTCTTAAAATATGAACAAGGAAGTGTTTGAAAAGGAGATTTTCATGATTGGGATATATTATAAAAGATAAATTTCTTGCGAAAAGAGATAATATGACATGAATGCATGATAAAACTGTTCAACATTTAAAACTTTAAAACATGCCTTTATGTTTTCATTATAAAAACAATCAGCTTTTGCACCATTCCCACTCATATATACATGCTATAGATAATCATCAAATTTTTCCCATAATTCATCATGGTGCTCACCCTTTTTTTTGTCAATCTGAAAGTAATTTATGTCTCATCTTTTTAATTATATAGACAGGTAACAAAATGGAAAATGAAATTTTATGAATATGATTGGGAAATATTAAAGTATGGTGGGACAAATGAAAGTCTATATAACAACACTTTTATTCTAG
>JZKD02S0099689.1:178663-199035 GCA_000966675.3 Picea glauca
CTATTGATTATTTCTCATATATTGTGCATGGTGTATTGTGGTGTATTGGTGTAACTCTTATACTATTGTTCATTGCTCATTGGATATAATTGAATGGTTTAAGTATAAATTGAATAAGTTTTTAAATTGTACTTGATATTGATTCACCCCCCTCTTAGTATCAACATGGGCATCTAAGTGTGAAGAGAATTTTAATCTGTTGAAGGAATTACTTACTAGTGCACCTGTGTTAAAGATTGTTGAACCAAATGAAAGTTTTGTGGTATGCACATATGCATGTAAGGAAGGGCTTGGTGGAGCCCTCACTCAAAATGGACTTGTCATCGGTTATGAGTCCATAAATCTTAAGGAACATGAGAGGAACTATGCCACATATGACTTGGAGCTTGCTTCCATTGTTCACGCATTGAAGATGTGGAGGAATTATCTCATGGGAAAGAGATTTGAATTAAGGACATACCACAACGGTATGAAGTATATTTTTGAACAACCAACTTTGAATGCTAGGAAAACAAGATGGTTGGAAGTTTTAAGTGAATACGACTTTGATATCAAGCATATCAAAGGAAAAGGAAATAAAATTGTCGATCCACTTAGTAGAAGAGTACATATCATTCATGATACAAATGTTAGTATGCATCAGTCAGACTTGAAGAGAAGGATCTAGTATGTTGTTGTTACAGATCAATATTACCTACACGTAAAGGAAATATTACAGCAAGGATATGTATAACAGAAAATGAAAGAGTATGAGATGAAGGAAATGGATTACTTGTGCATAAAAATAGAATTTATGTTCCTAGTTCTAGAGAACTTAGGAATTTGGTATTAAAAGAAATACATAGTGTTCCATATGTCGGACATCCCAGTTACCAGAAAAAAATTACAGCAGTAAGAAGCCAATTCTTTTAGCCAGGTATGAAAAAAGATGTTGTCGATTACATCGCCAGATGTATGGAATGTCAAAAAGTGAAGGTTGAGCATAGGAACCTAGTGGGTTTTCTACAGCCATTAGCAATTCCATAGAAGAAATGGGAAGTGATAATCATTGACTTTATAGCTAAATTGCCCAGGAAAACAAGAAAAAATGATTCAATCATGGTAGTGGTTGACAAATTGACAAAGGCTGCTCATTTTGTTCCTATGAAAACAACACATACAGCAGCTAATATTGCATAAATTTACATGAGGTAGATTGCTAGGTTGCATGGGATACCTAAGACAATTGTCTCAGACAGAGACACAAAGTTTACTTTAAATTTATGGAAGGTATTATTTAAAGGATTTGGTACAAATCTGAACTTTAGCACAACTTACCATCCATAGTCAGATGGGAAGACAGAGAGAGTCAACCGAGTAATTGAAGACATATTGAGAATGTATGTGATGGATAAGCCATCTAAGTGGGAAGATTACTTTCACTTGGTTGAGTTTGCCTATAATAATGGGTATCAAGCTTCATTGAAAATGAGCCCATTTGAAGCTTTGTATGGTAGGAAATGCAATACTCTAGTGAGCTAGGTGTTAGAGCAAGAATTGTCTCACCCTATGAAATCTTGCAGAGATGGTTTTATTCCATTTCCCCATGTAGACTTATTTTCCCCATTGCTAAAATCCAGAGACAAAAATACATATTTTCCCACTTGTACACATCTTGCACACTATACAACAAGTGTATATGTTGGTTGCTCCTCTACAGCCTACGTACATCAGGATTTGTGCCAGAAAATGAAAATTAAATGTCGGGTTTCCATGTCATGATAGGAGATCTTTGATCCTTGGTCTTCCATATACTGGAAACATTCCGACTCGACCCTTCAGTTCCATTTTGAAGGCTATAAATGAGCCAATTCTGAGCTATGGAAAGGGGGAGAGAATTCAACTTTGAGAGCAAAGTTACTCTGGAGGAATTATTACTTCATATTGAGTCTGCATCCCTTTGTCCTTTAAGTCTGAACACAGTGTTCATCCCCCAAGATCTTCCCTTATTGTTGGAGAACCTCATTGTCTCCCTTCTATGAGCTTGCCTTTGGTGGAGGATTGAAGTGGTGGAGGCCCAGCTAGAAGGAACTTGGTTTCTCGGTTCTGAACTGTGCCGACACAGAAGTCTGTAATGTTTTCACTTCTGCTAATCATTTATTAATAGAAATATTCCTTTCTCGTCCAATTGATATCGTGCAAATATATGATTATTATCCATGGGCGTATTTGTTATGCTTATTAATGGATTATGTTATCTAATGTTCTAACCTATTATATTGCCACCATATGCTTGTTTTGCTTGTTTGTTGAGAACTTGTTGCAGGTATATAGCTTTGGGTCAAAGTGCTCAACGGTGGACTTCATTGAACATCTGGATGAGGTAGGCCTCTTTCTTATCTCGCTTGCATATTGGTTTATATAGAATATGTTTGGAATGGAGTTTATTTCTGCAGTCATTTCCATCTATTGTGGTTCACCCTAGCCATACAGAGATTTTCCCTCATAACAGAATTGGTGACCATATTGGGGATAGAATCTTATTTCTTAGGGTTTGAAGTACTTTTCTCCTTAGATTGTTCATGTTTCTATTGTGGTTCTTGTCGTATCATTGCTTGACAACTCTTGTTCACTCTGGGCCTGAGTTTTCATCCTTTCTCTCTTGCCTGGCCTTGTTTTAAAGCATATACGCTCATTTTTCCTTGACAATCGCGTATACACGTGGGTTGTCTCACTGCAAGTTGCGTATATACGCTCTATTTTCCTAAATAGTCAAGTACATCAGTTTGCCTTGCATTTTTTCCTGGTCTGGTGTTTGTTGGGTGGGATCCGATGCTTGTTGAGCCTTCTTGGGTCTCTGTAGTGCCTGTTAAGTGCTTCTGGGATGACAGGAAACCCTCTTTTGGTTGAATTTCTGGGCGAAGTCTTTCTCTTCATTTTTTCATTTTTATTGTCATTGTACATTGGGCTAGTTGTTTTGTTGCTTGGTATCATGCTTGAGTTATCTCTTTTTTATACACAGTAGGGATATATATCAAGTTACTTTTCAGTCCATGCATTTTCAATTTCGATATATTGAAAATACAAAAAAATAGGCATTTTGCATTGCTTGGAATTTTTGTCTTTTGAATCCTTATCATTAGCTTAGTGCATATAGTGAATGATTGCATTTTTACTTCAGAATTGCAAAGTTGAATTTGAAAATTTTATTGTTTTTAGAAGCATATCATTCATTGAAAGTTAAAGTTAGGACTTTCCATTTCTTTCATATTTACTTTCCTTGCAGAGTCATAACACCATGAGTTTCACTACCATACCTTTTTGAGTAATCACGGCCATAAAATCAACGCTATAATTTAAAATTTATTAGTAATGATTTTATTTTTCTAGGGTGTACAAACTAGATTAGGATTTAGTGCCTTGGAATAGGATTTTGTGAGTAAACTTCTCCAAGGCAATTAAATCAGCATATGTGTCTGAGAAAGGGAGTTGAGAATTTCATTGTATAATTGGTAATATCAGGAGGCTCCTCTCACACCGAAGTTAATCACGAGATCGTGTGAAGTTGGTTGAAAGGATATCCCCTTGATACCTTCCTAACGTCAAAGATATTTATGTGGATCTATTCATATTTGGGGATCTTGTTAGTTCCCTTACCTTCATGAGAGGCGGTGCTTTCAAGGTTTCAGGCTTTGCTACCCTGCCCATACGATGGTCTGGATTTACGACTGCTCGCCTGTGCATCAGTTATACAGTGGTTTATTAGTTGCTTGACTTAGGTGTCTCATAGGTTACTTCCAGGGGTTATTTTGCAGGTACCCTAGGTCAGATAAGGGTCGTACATCACACAACCTTTATGGAGGATTACCTCTCCAGGGGGGTCTGACCAACTGGTTGTTAAGCCCACGAGGGCCCTTATAACTGATTATGTTACCTCCGATATTTAGAAGGGAGTGTCAGGCCCCTCTTGGGCAAGACATACCTTCTTTAGGGAGGGAGGCCACTCAACCACTTTTCCCATTTGTATTTTATTGGCCATTTGACTTTTGGTGTGCTCTTTGATTACTAGTTGGCCTTAGGATATATTTTTTTTATCTTTTAAATTCTTAAGTCATCGTGGAGTCGGACCAACTTCCCCATCGGTCACGTCGTTTGTTACAGTTACTACCATATTTTGAGTCTTTTCTTGCTAAAATGCGTAAAGTTGTTATTAGGAGTGGTACACACACATCCATTGTTCAAACTTGTGATTCTACAAGGATGAGTACTTAACCTAGTCTTCAGAATTCTGGGAGCCCTTCAACTCCCATACCCACTATAGTTAATGGCACCCCTTTGACTACTGCAACCTCCATGGTTGTAGCGCTGGAGGCACCTATCATTACTATGGCCCGGCCTATAGTAAATTCTCAAGATATCGCCTCGAACCCCTTTGGGTCTCTTGTCCACTCATCGGGCTACAATGTCCAGTCCATCCCTATGGCTTCCGGTCCCTTTTCTTTCTTATGGTATGCCCAACTTTACTTCGCAGTTTTCAAACTCCATCCCAGTTGCTATCCCTAATGCTAGCATTGGGCTTGGGGGAAGTACACCTCCATACACTCCTTTTTCATTTGGTGGATCTCAAATCCCTCAAATGACTCCTAATATGGGAGGCATGTCTGCTTTTAACCCCGGCTCCAATCCTCCTACTTCTGGGTGGAATAGTCAACCTGGCGAACAAGCTTCGGCTCAAGTTCCATCCTACAACCCTACCTCCTTAGTGCAGATTCTGACCAACACTTTTGGCATGACAAATCCACCTCTATCCTCTGGATTCCAACCCGGAGAACGTCAGTTTCACACTTTGGGCAACCCTTAACCTGGATTCAATCTAGCTGGGGGCAACTTCTATAACCCTCAACAGAACATTCATGTTGGAATGATTCCCAACCAACCCTATATGAATCAGCCTGGAGGAGGGCCTTATAATGTCAGACAAGGCCATGGTGTTTACCAGAACCCTGGATGGCCTGCAAATCCGCAAGCACAATCTTTCCCAGGAGGTTGGGGCCAGATGTCGCAACCTTGTCTCCCTTTTCTAGCCATGCTTAATCTGCCATATTTGTCTAAGTAATTGAATGACCCTATGAGTCACGGCCCTACATGGCCCCCCATCCCCACCAAACTTCCTTCGGACATCCCGAAGTTCAAGGGTAAGAATGGAGAGGATCCTGGTGATCACGCCACTACCTTTCACCTTTGGTGCTCATCAAACTCCCTTAATGACGATTATATTTGTTTGAGATTATTTCAACGCACCCTCATCGAAGTTTCTGCGAAATGGTACATTGAGCTACCTAGGGAAGCATATGGGACTTTTAGTCAGTTGGTTTTGGTATTTCTTAACCACTTCTAGTTGCCCATCCGTTATGATGTTGGCCTAGAATTGTTGTCAACTTTACGCCAGGATACCTCCACTCATATATCGGACCATATCCAGGAGTGGCGTAGAGGGAATAGGTTGATTAAGACCCCTATATCCCCGGCCTTTCTTTTAGAATGGTTTATAAAGTCTTTGCATGCTCCTATCTCGAAGGAAGTTGTTACTTCTAGGGTTACCACTGAGGAAGAAGCAATATTTAGGGCCCAGTATTTAGACTTGATATATGCTCAGTCTAGGATGTTATACCACCTTCTTCCTGACGCACCGCGGTATACTTATGACCCTAGGCAAAATACCAAACCTCATGCCGATAGCATTGTAGGTGTCGCTAATGTAAAGTCCGCAGACTCGGTGATAGGCCATATGAAGGAGTTGTCTTTAAGCCAGTCTGCAGGAGGGCCATCTTAGTTTGTGTCTTCCAACCCCACTCATTCAGTGGATGTACATTTTGTGCAATCGTCGACCAACCCAAATGTTAACTAGCAAATAGGATGGATTAAGAATGAAGGACGTAATAACCATAAGGGTGGGAAAAATGGTAATAAACCCAAGGACAATAATAATAATGAGAAGATGAATGGTAATGCTGGAGAGGGAAAACGAGAAAGACGTAAGGTGAAGTTTCCCTGTAATCTTTGAACAGATGATCACCTTACCCATTTATGCCCCAAACTTGAGGAAGCTACGAGGATATTATCTCAATTGCCTGTTGTGATGACGAATCCATTCCCACATAATCAGCACTTGGCCTCGAGCTCCTCAAACGTCGGAAATGTGGTTGGTGGGAGTCAAAACCAGTAGTCGCAAGACAGCGACCATTTATGTATCAATATGGTCGATGCGAAAATTAATGTAGCCACTCGATCTCGAGATTATGGATCTAAACAAACTAATCTTGTTCTAGAATATCCTCCTCCTCCCCTTGGAGATGACTTTACAGATTGAGAAACTGGAGCCACCGCCTCGTATTCCGAAAGGAGTACTCAAGCACTCTACCCATAATCAAAATTCTAGAGTTTCCCAGAACTACTCTATTGTTGAGGACCTGGGTCAAACCCCTTGTGAGATGTTGGTTTTGGAGGTACTCCAGATGTGTCCTTCACAGAGGAATACCTTACTCTCTTCTTTAGGAGCTCTAGAACCCAGTGGCTCAAAATTTATCAAGTTTGACATCATGGATGTGAAGCCTCGCTTTCCTTACCATGTGGTTTCTAATCCACGTTGAGTACTCAAAGTATACCATCAAACGTGCGGTTGTTGATGAAGGCATTGTCGCTTGCATGATGTCCCTGATCTGTTGGAAATATCTTGGTTCTCCAACTCTTTCCAATTCATCGAACATGTTGACTTCTTTCAACGGTCACTTCTTCCACCCTCACAAAATTATCCCTGCCTTTCCGGTTCAGCTAGGTGGGAAGACGGTAGAGGTAGTTGTTGCGCCTCTTGATTATAACCTGTTACTAGATCACAATTAGACTTATGTTATGATCGTCGTCATTTCGTCTGTCTTCCGTACTCTTTGTTTTCCTCATGAAGGGAAGATCGTGACGATCGATTAGTTATCCTTTGTGTGCTCTAGTCCTAATTCATATCTTGGACAGTCAATCCCTGTGATCGACAATTCTCAGCTGGCAACTGAGAATATCGGTGTCGGAATGTAATCTTACCGTATGGGTACTTTCGACTTCTTTGCACCGAGCCATCATGTTTATTCCATGTCCAGTAGGCCCGTTTCGACAAGGAGGTCCATTCCTTTTCGCACTTCATACTTTAGTGATCCATAGACCCTACCTTCCCCAACTTTGTCTTGTGAAGTTTAGTTTCATACTGGAATGACCATGCCACTATCGGCAGCAGAGATTGCATATCAAGTTGTTCTCGACTCTTCCGTCGATCCCGATCTTGTTCCCTCGCCGACGAACAAGGGGGATTTCGTTCCTAGGCCTGTGTGGGACACTTCGTGGTCTTGTTCACATGATTTCCTCAATGGGACTTTGCCTTCGAACGAAGCTATCATCGAATCCATGAATGGTTCTGACAAACCCTAGGTTGATATGCATCATCGCTCTTATTTTCTCCCAGAGATTGAAAGAATCGAACAAGACGACTTTCGATATACTTTGAGTGAGATAGTTGGTCACGCCATAGTTCCACTTGATACGCACAACATTTATGTTGAAGGAAATATTGTGAGCATTTCTCCTACCATCACGATCTACATCTCTCGTACCCCTGGCAAGGTTGAAAACGTAAATATTGGTGTGGATTGTTCGCTAGAAGAAATCTTGATCTACACCTAGCTCTTCAAGGAATTTCGAGATGTATTTGCTTGGTCTTATGAAGAGATGTCAGGAATAAACCCTCGTACTGTTGAACATGAGATTAGAACGTATCCGGATGATAAACCTGTTCTGCAAAGTCTTAGAGTTGTAAACCCTTGAAAGGCCCCTACTATTAAGGCAGAGGTGGAGAAGATACTTAATGTTGGCTTCATCTACCTGGATCCCTTAACTGAAGGGGTATCCAACCCCGTTCCTGTAGATAAGAAGCAAGGAACCATCTGTGTATGTATGGACTTTCGCGACCTGAATAAAGTATGTCCTAAAGACAAATTTCCAACACCTTTCATCGATTATATTCTCGACGAGTGTGCAGGAAGTGAAGTATTTTATTTTATGGACGGATTTTCAGGATATAACCAGATTCAAATCAAACCTGAGGATCAACACAAGACGGCATTTATTTATCCTTCGGGTAATTTTGCATACCGGAAAATGCCTTTCGTCCTTAAAAACGCCAGAGCGACCTTTCAATGTGCCATGACATTTGTTTTTCACGATCTTAAGGACATAGTCAAAGCTTACCTTGATGATCTTGCTGCTCACTCTCACAAGAGAGCGGATCACGTTATTCACCTTCACCTTGTTTTTGAAAGATGTTGTTACTATTGAATCCGGTTGAACCCTCACAAGTGCATATTTTGCGTTAAGTTTGGTCATCTTTTGGGATTTCTAGTTTTTGAGACCAAGATCATGGTGGACCCACTTAAGGTTGAGGCAATACTTCAATTGCCTCCCCCACACACGATTAGAAAAATTCAAGGTTTAAAGGGGAAAGCTAACTTTCTTCATCGGTTTATAGTGAACTGTGCCACTATCACTAAGGGTTTCATGTGCCTTTTGAAGAAGGATACCCCTTTTATCTGGGATGAGCAAGCCCAAGAGTCCTTCGATGTTTTAAAAAAGACCTTAGTGTCGGCGCCTTTGTTGAAGCCTCCTGACTACAATAAAGATTACTTGTTTTATATCGCCGCATCTGAGGACACAATTGGTATGGTTCTGGTTCAATAGGGTGATGAGCTTCATGATCACGTCGTCTATTATCTTAGTCAAACTTTAGTCGGTCCTGAACTTAATTACTCTCACGTCGAGAAGATATCTTTGGTTGTTGTTCATGCAGTCCAACGGTTGCGTCACTATATATTACTTTGAAAGACTACTGTGGTTGTGGATGTCAATCCATTTCAATGTGTCCTTACCCAGCGTATCATAGGGGGGAAACATAATAAATGGGTTGTCATTTTACAAGAGTTTGATCTCGATTTCGCTTCTGCAAAATCCAAGAAATCACTAGTCTTCGCAGAGTTAATATTTGATTTTCCACAACTAGATGAGGACGTTATCCATGTGGATTCCTTTGCAGATGAACACATTTTTCTTGTCTCGTCGTCTAACCCCTGGTATGGAAACATTGTTCTCTATCTTCATACTTTGAAGTTCCCTCAGCATCTCTCGTGAGATGACTGAGGACGTATAAGATACCAAGCTAAGAAATATACTATCGTCGGTGACACTTTGTATCACCAAGGAACAAACGATATCTTGCGTTGTTGTTTAACTCGCGGAGAGGCCAAGTCAGTTTTAAACGATTGCCATAGTGGGGCTTGTGGTGGTCATCTATCTAATCTTGCGGCAGCCCAAAACATTTTGCGAGCCAGTTATTTCTGGTCTACTATCTTTAAAGATTGTATTGAAGCGGTTACGAAGTGTCACCCCTGCTAGGTGTTCACTCGAAAAATGCGCTTGCATCCATCCCCTCTTCATCCAGTCCTTACCGTCGGTCCCTTCACCAAGTGGGGGGTGGACTTTGTTGATTGCAACCCAACTTCGTCTAGGGGGCATCAGCACATTATCATGGTCATCAACTACTTTACTAAGTGGGCGGAGCCCATGCCTACAGTTAAATCCGATGAGAGGATTGCATCCTTCTTCGTATTCAATCAAATTATCACCCGGTTTGGTATCCCAAGTGAGATTGTCATTGACCATGGAAGTCACTTTCAGAACAAGATGATGGAAGAACTAGCAGCTAAGATGGGGTTTAGACATGGTCATTCTTCTCCTTATTACCCCCAGGGAAATGGACAAGTAGAGGCTGTCAACAAGTCTCTCGAGACCATTTTGCAAAAAACTGTCAATCAGAGCAAGTTTGAATGGCACATCATTCTATATCCTGCACTTTGGGCATACCGAACCTCGATCGAGACTACCACCGGATTTTCCCCTTTTCAGTTAGTAGATGCTCTGGAGTAAATTTTACCTATTGAATGCAAAATCCATTCTCTTAAGTTGGAATTTGGGCTCCTACCTGACATTTCCGATCTCAAGCGACGCCTTGTACACCTAGAGAGTCTTGATGAGTAGCGTCGAGATGCCTCTACGACTATCGAGGCAAACAAACGACGTGTCAAGGTCCAGTACGATAAGTTTGTCTGTCCTCGGTTGTATGTCGAGGGTGACTTGGTCCTCTTGTATGATCAAGACAAAGAACCACTGGGGACAGGCAAGTTTAAACCCATGTGGCACGGTCCTTACATCGTGTGACATGTTCTAGAAAAAGGATCATATGAATTAGAATATTGTGAAGGGAATAATTTGGTCGAGCCTAGAAATGGGCTCTACTTGAAAAGATATTACGCTTGAGACCTAGGCTTGGGTGGAACTCTCTGTATACTAATGTAATTTAGTTTATATATCTTTGCCCTTTTCTTTCCGTCTTTAGATAGCTTATCGAGTTTTCCATTTGTTAGCAGATGTCAACGGAGTCTTCGGTCTACCTAGGATTCGCAGATGGAGCCATTTGTCATACATGGAACTTGGCTTTCGTCGCTTGGGTGGTTTACTCACCCGAGGGTCTACTGGTGTCTTCAGGTGGTGTATGCCTAGGGTCATCCACAAATAATGTGGCCAAATATAGCATCGTTATATAACTTTTGTGCGATGCTATCTCACTTGGTATTCTCTCTTTAGAGGTTTGCCTGGATTCCCAGTTAGTAGTATGTGAGTTGAATGGAAGTTACCATGTGTGTGATCCTACTTTACTCCGACGATTCCTACGGGTACGTCTTTTAGAACGACAGTTTGATTTTATTACATATTATCACATTCCTAGGAGTTCTAATCATGTATCTGATGCTTATGCTAATTTCGTTTTATATTGGCATTTGTCACATAATTAAAAGCAAGAAAACAATCTAATCAATGTACACATTGTAAAATATAAGTAAATCTGAATATCCCCTTTATATATATTTCAAAAAATATGGTGTTTATTGTACAAAATTGGGGCTAATGCCCTCAATACACATATACAGTCGGTACTACAATATCCCACAACATATACGCTTGTGGCACCGGATGTGTGTCATGGTAACAAACTATGGTGTTTGTGAGACGTCGAAAGAGTCACACCCATGCCCTGGGTACACCAACCACCTGTCGTTGCATGGCCTCAGGCAGATCCTCTACCTAGACCATGGGTATCCTGTGAGTCAAATGTGACAAGCTCCCTGCACGTTTTGTAGGACCCTCTCGGCTTCTCCTTCTGCTACCTCGTCTTCCCGATTCCCTCGTCGATGTCGAGGAAACCCCTCCAGTCGTTGTGGACAAACATATGCATTACACAAGTGTCTAGCTAATACTTAAGCACCATCCAAAAAACATTTTTGTCCTACTATACAAAAATACAAAAAAATGAAATATTTAAAAACATTTTACCTATGTCACTGAAGGCGGCCCCTAGTGGGAGTGGCACGTCTGGATCTCCTCTGAATTCGATCCTTACATAGGGATAGTCATCTAGAGTGATGACCTGTCGCCGCCACCAGTAGAATAAATCCTTGTTGTAGGGTGTCGGTACCCTACCTCCCCCCTACCGCCTCATTACCTCGGTCCACCGTGCCATGGCTAGATCGTGAGGTCCTCTACGAAGAATCTCGACTCTAGGTCCCAAACCTAGAGCCCGCTCGAAAAAGAAGTTGCATAGGATAGAGGCAAACCCAAAATTTATTTTACTCCCCTATTTGCACTCTGTCAACTGGCTCTTCATGTTTTCCAGTAGGGAGGTACACCAGTCATATATTGTGGGTCTCGCACACTGCACTGCATAGTAAATGAGTGGCCTCGATGCCTGGTGCAACAAGGCCAAACCTTTGATCCTGGTCAATATGAGGAAAATAATCTTCAAGCTCAGATTGTTTATTGCTCGGATAGGGCCTTGACTCCCTACCTTAGGAGTCCCTGCTACACAGTGGGCATTGATGGATTCCTCTATATTCATTCCACTACCTGTTCCCCATGATTTGAGGTTTACAACCTCTCCCCGACACAATAGACTAGTCAGAAAGTAAATGTCCTCTACTTCAATTCTCAATGGTTTCCCATCAAGATTCAAGCTCTCACTCTCAGGGTCCCAGTAACCCACTAGCATTTCGAGCAACCTCACCTGGGCCCTCATTCCTTTGAGTGCCCAAAATTTATAGAAGCCACATCGCTTTAAGGCGATTTGGGCCCCCGGATCTGAATCTACAGCAGCATCGACCTCCTCATGCTCTCTCTATCTCCATTCAAGGACCATCCTGTCAAAGACAAATAAAAATTTGAGTTAGAACCCTTCAAAATGATTGTTTGCGTTCATGTACGCGGCCTACTTTACATACAGTCATGTGTAGGGCTTGATATACGCCCCCTGTAGTTGACACAGGAGCGTATACCTCGTCATATCCGCAACCTGACCGAAGGCAGCCCGCATACACCAAAATCTACACTTTACGCCCTCAATAACTCAAAAATTGGAACCTAATTCAAAAATTTAATCCACTGAAATTGAAGAGGAAGAGAGAAAGAATTACCTGATCCAGACGGTTTGTGATTTCATTGCCTGATGCTCCTGCAATCGTCATTTCAATCTCGGAGGTATTTTGGTCCAATTTGCACTAGTTGGGTAAAAAAATCAAAATGGTATAGTAATTTTTTATTTTATTACTATTTATAAACTATTTTTACCCACTTTCTATAGTTTTAAGACATTTTTTCACCTAATGGACTAATACAAAGGTGGATCGAGCTGGTTTTTGCAGTTTTAACCCAGGATTCTTGCAGTTTTCGGTGTTATCTTGATCGTTCATCACCTTGGGTGGGTATTTTCATTACCCAGCATATAGGATAGGTATCCACTACATTGTGCATTTTTGCATTATCCTATAATTATCACTTTTTATGCCTTAGGTATGAACCCATTTGTTACGACACTGAACCTTCCATCTGCTATAAGTCGTGTCGTTAGCAAGTGGTAGAGACTTACCAAACATGGGATCCCTAGTTAGATCCCCTACTTCACTTGGTGCCCATGCTGAGGTTTTTTCCATAGGATTGGGAGTCCCTTATAGGTAGTACATGACTTGATGTTGAGCCTCATTTCTCACTCACAAACATGTTGCCTTATAACCCGAGGACTCCCAAACGAGTTTTATTTAAGCTCTTTTCCAACTCGTCTTTAAAAAGCGAAAAGATTGTCGAGTGGTTTGTCCCTTTCACATTCGTTAAATTGGACTTGAAAGGTTGTGAGTCTTAGTTAATCTCTTTTCCGACTCGTTATCAAAAATGGAAAAGATTGTCAAGTGAACTTGTCTTAGTAAATTAGATTTGAAAATATGTCTATTTGGCACAAGTTTATCCCTTTTTCACACCAAGTAGACTAAAAGACATAAAAAAGGACATTTGTTGGCATTAAGTTGTGATTGCATCTCATGCCCTTGCTTGTAGTATTGATACTATAGTCGGTTCTCGATTTCCATTATAAATTGTTTGCCTCAACAGTTATGAATCCTCAACCAAGCAGAGCCTTGTTTATATCCTTCATAATTTGACACCCTATACCCAGGAGGGAACATCCCCCGAGTGTCCATCTTCCGCATACATTTCCCTGCATTGAGCATAGGTATGCTCCACTGCTGGAACTAGTTTTGCTTACTTGTGACACTCGTTTCCTCCTCTATATCATAGCATTCATTTGTCTATGAAAAAATCAAAAAAATATGGGTAGGAAGGGAGTATTATCTTATATTGGCAGCAGTCATGTCGCCTTTGAACACAACACAAAGTTATCGATTCCATTCATCATAATTTTGGGATTAGCATGGCCTTAGGAAGATGAGATCGTTACAGAGTCTTCTCTACCGACTGGTTACTCTTCTAGTCCCTATAGAGAATTTTATTGATGCCCCCTGCATCTCATGGTTTCATCATTGGGTCTATGATACCGGAGTCCTCTGTATGTCTCATGCTCTTGTTCAAAGGAAGTCTTTTAACCTATGTCGGTGACTCCTCAGAACTCTTGACTTTGCATGTAGGCCATACCCTCAGTTTGTCTCATAATCACATGATATTGTAGTTCTATCATGCACCCTGGCCCTACTTTCATCATTGGTAGGTCACCTTGAACCCAGCAGTCAACATTCCATCATTGGTCGTTGACTGGGTGGTTTCCCTTATGTTCGATGGCAAGACATCTATTCACACATTGGGATTCATGCAGTATTTTGGATTCCATTATCCTTATTGGTGGTTTCCTCACCTTTGTCAACAGTTTTCATCATTGGTTGCTATTCAAAGGGTATTTTTCGTGTGTTGCTTGCACTTGGTACACGTGAAAGACACACAGGGTCATTAGTTCATGAATTTGTTCTTCATCCAATTCCCACCAAATCATGAAGCTCCTTATTTGTTCCTCATGTTGACTGATGAGAGATGCCTTAATGCTCTCCTTTCAGTGGGTCTTCGTCCATCGACATCAGCCCATTTATTCTAGAAACAGAACCTAGAGTCTTATGAGTACCTTGAGGCTTGCAGTCATTAGTGGCAGGCTCTCTTTCCATCGACAATTGGGAATACATCAATGTCTCTTGATCGATGGATTACTCAGGTGTTCGACACCGACTCCTCTATTCACACTTGTAGGAACGTACTCGGTGCCTTGATACCTACTTTCATTATCGGTAGGTTGTCTCACATTTGTTAATTGTACACATCAATGACCGGTAATCAAATGATGTCTCATTGTGTTCGACCTCAACTCCTTTATTCACATAATGTAGACTTGCACCTTTGGTGGATTGTGTAGAAGACTTGAATACGTCACTATGTGGTTGCAGCTTTCTTGAGTTGTTGCTTCCTTTTCATTGGACCAGTACCTATATGACTTTAGTGATCATGGGAGATCAGATTGTACTCCATGGTATACAGATATCTTCAGATTAGTTTTGAGACCGGTTCTACTGGGCCTTGTTTGTGACTATGACATCTATTGGCATGTAATCGCATTTGTATTTGCCTACACATGGCCACGGACACTTGATTGGTATATTTTCACATGGATCTACGGTGTAATTTTATTGGCAACCATGTATGTAAAGTCAGTGCATAATGTAATGAGAAACCGAGTTCGTCCAGCTAGTCCCCTACCACTCCACTTCTGGGTTATTTATAATGTATTTCGGCCATCGCAGATACTCCTCTGACCTCACACATTAGGGGGCATCTATTAGAGAAAGAATTGCCTCACCCTATGCAATCTTGTAGAGAGGGTTTTATTCCATTTCCCTATGCAGACTTATTTTCCCTGTTGCTAAAATCCAGAGACAAAAATACATATTTTTCCACTTGTACGCATCTTGCAAACTATACAGCAAGCGTATACGCTGGCTACTCCACTACAACCTGTTTACATCAGGATTTGTGCCAGAAAATGAAAATTAAATGTCGGGTTTCCATGTCACGATAGGAGATCTCTGATCCTTGGCCTTCCATATACTGGAAACGTTCTGACTCAGCCCTTCAGTTCCATTTTGAAGGCTATAAATGAGCCAATTCTGAGCTATGGAAAGGGGGAGAGAATTCAACTTTGAGAGAAAAGTTACTCTGGAGGAATTATTACTTCATAATGAGTCTACATCCCTTTGTCCTTTAAGTTTGAACACAATGTTTAGCCCCCAAGATCTTCCCTTATTGTTGGAGAACCTCATTGTCTCCCTTCTATGAGCTTGCCTTTGGTGGAGGATTGAAGTGGTGGAGGCCCAGCTGGAAGGAACATGGTTTCTCGGTTTCGAACCATGTCGACACGGAAGTCTATAATGTTTTCACTTATGTTGATCATTTATTAATAGAAATATTCATTTCCCATCCAATTGATATCGTGCAAATATATGATTATTATCCATGGGTGTATTTGTTATGTTTATTAATGGATTATGCTATCTAATGTGCTAACCTATTATATTGTCACCATACACTTGTTTTGCTTGTTTTTTGAGAACTTGTTGCAGGTATATATCTTTGGGTCAAAGTGATCAATGGTGGACTTCATCGAACATCTGGACGAGGTAGGCCTCTTTCTTATCTTGCTTGCATATTGGTTTATATAGCATATGTTTGGAATGGAGTTGATTTCTGCAGTCATTTTCGTCTATTGTGGTTCACCCTAGCCATAAATATTTTTTCCCTCATAACAATGGGACAACCCAACATATAGAGTGGTACTTGGGCCAAAGTTGCTCAAGGAAATGGAAGACTAGATGGTTAAGATTAAGCAGAATTTAAAGGCATCTCATGATAGATAGAAAGTTTATGCAAATAAGAATAGGACAGCAAGAGAATTTAAAGTGGGGTAGCATGTGCTTTTGAAAGTGAATCCCAAAAAGAGCTCTTTGAAGTTGGGTAGTTGTACAAATATGGCAGCCAGATTCTGTGGTCCATTTGAGATATTGGACAGAATAGGGCCATTTGCATACAAGCTTGTATTGCCTTCTTCCATGAATGTGCATAATGTATTTCATGTCTCTTTTCTAAAGAAATATGTAAATGATCATGACCATGTTATTGATTGGAATCTGATTCAGGTAGAGACAGAGGGAGACTTTTAAGTCCAACCAGTGTGAATATTGGACTAAAAATCCAAATGCTTTGGAATCGAGCTATATAGTTGGTAAAAGTTCAGTGGACCTGCTAAAGTCCTGAAGATGCTACCTAGGATCATGAAGATTCCATGCAGGCAGATCACCGGTAGATTTTTGAATAAATTTTGGAGTTTTGATTCTTGTTTTGTATATGCACTGAGGACAGTGCCAAAATAAGGGGGAAGGGATGTAACACCATGGGTTTTGATCCCCATATTAAATAATGTATTTGTTAATTTCTGAGAGGCGAGAGTGCCCAAACAATTAAAAGAGGTCGGTGTGCCTAAGAAATGTAATGTTTTGATCTTTATTAATAATAAATACATCATTGGTTGCTAGATGGACAAGGACTAGAGTTATAGGGGGGTATGATTCCATAAGAGAGGGGGCTTGAGGGGCTAAGTGTTTATTTAATTTTTTAATTACCCATTTTTTTGAATGGGGGGAATCAATTACGTGGGATTCTTGGGGGAAGGCCATGAGGTTCTTGATTCCCATGAATTACATGCACCCATCCCTGGTCTGTTGGGGGGTTCATTCTCTCTCTCACTCTCGTTCTCGTTCTTTTTCTTTTGTTGGTTGCCTCACTCACACATTCATTCATTCACTCGTTCACTCGCTTTCTCTTTGTTCACCCCTCTCATGGAGATTCCACTCCATTCATTCTTTCACCCACTCATCTTTCTTCCTTTGTGTTTTGGCTTGGGAAAGGAAGATGAACTGTTGAAGTGAAACCATGGTATTATTGGCTATAGAGATTGTTGGTGTAATCCAGCCATGAATCGAGGCCTGCATGTATGAGATGCTTTGGCATGTGTCCAACTATGCTCGCAGCTAGGATTCCTGAGAGTCCTAGCATGGAGATTATGGACCAACTGCATTGGAGCCCTGGAAGGAGAAGGACAACCTGAGGGACTGTGTGGAAGAGAAGGGAGAGGGTCCATTCTCTTGGGTTGTGCAGGCTGGGTAGAAGAGAGTTGGGTACTCGGATTGTTGTGGGTGTTGGGAAGCCTGTGAGAGATTGAGTGTTGACTGGTTTGGGAAGCCAAGTAACACTATGGAACCATCCTTGTGGTTTCATAGCCCTGGCTCGAGGGTGACATTGTTGTTGAGACTTGGAATAGTAGTGTCTACAGTTGGGTGGAATATCCCTTGTCTACAGCCAGTCGGTGGTTTCTTTTATTAAAGATAAGTGCTCTCTGTTATAGTATTATTTATCTTTGCATGATTTATTCCGTTATGTATGTATTTATCGTTGAATTCAATATTCAGAATATGCATGCTTGTTGGTTATTGATGTACATGTTGTATGCTTCATTTCTTTTATGTTTAGCATCAATATTGATCAATGCATGTGAATATTTCATGCATCCTTGTTATTTAAAGTTAGGACAGGGGTCGAATTAGTCCAGAGAAGGACTGGAAGTTAGAGTGCCTAGCCTGTGAGTGGTTGAGTACGTTACAATACCTATGTGTAAAAATACCTATGTGAAGGTGCAGACAAATATACAAAGCAAAAGTCTTCGCACAAGCCATGTACAGGTCCGAAACCTAGTTGTGCGAAGATTTTCCTAGGAAAAAGTCTCTGCACATAAGAAACAATGCATTACACATCAATAAATAATACCATACCTATGCAATGATATACATGTGCAGAGGTGTTGAAAAATCATCAAAGAAAAAGTCTCTGGGCATACCATGCATAGAAAATAATTAATTTTTTAATATTAAATAATTAATAAATAGTTAATAACTAATTAATAAATAGTCAATAAATAATTGATAGATAATATTAAATAGCTAATAAATGATTAATTATTTAATAAATTTCACATTGTATATTGTGCATTGGACATTAATAAATAATATTATACCTATGCGAGGATATACCTATGCAGAGGTGCGGATAAATTTTCAAAGCAAAAGTCTCCTTTGGTGTTCACAAATCATGAAAAGAAAGGTTATATGACTGCTAACTGAGAAAAAAAGAAAGTTGAAAGCTTAACAAAATGACTACTTGACTTACTATGATGGAAGATCAGAGAGATATTATTTACTTGTTGATGTTTCCTTTATAGGTTGTTAGACTGGAGGTGGTTTAATGGTATTATTGGCTTCTTGTTGATCTATTTGAGTTATCTTAACCAATGTTCAATATACTCCCACATGGGAGCAACTGTTATTTCTTTCCTAGTCTTGGTTTCAAACAATTCATTTTCCATATCTTTAAGATCAAATCTCGATTGGTGAAGTGTGTCTTCAATATCTTCATTTATTTTCACATATCAGGTTAACAATATTTCCACTTCCTCTTCAGAATATTCAGTGGAGTCATTAAATTCATTGGCCAATGGAATTTTCAGGGCATCTAGTTGTTCTTATAATTGTTCTTTTGATAAGAGTATTGAATCCATGATTGAATGTAATCCCTCTAGCTCTTTGGTTAGATCAACAAGATTTAGAAATAGATCACCTCTTTTTTCATTGATGACTTCACATTCAGAAAGCACTTCCCTCAAACATTTAATCATTTTCAACCAACAAGCACTTATTTGTTTCAACCGAGCCTTGGAAGAAAGATTTTTCTCTCTTCTATGAATATCATTTAAACTTAAGATCTTTGCTAAAAATGTACCCATAGATTCTTTGTAAAAAATTTCATAATTTTCTTGGTCCTTTTGGAGATACTCTTTAAAATGCAAGACCTTTGTTGAAAGAGTAGTTGAACTTGTTGTTAACTCATGTATTTCAAGGATAAAGGCTATCCTTTTCTGAATGTTATCTCCAATATATTTTTTTATAGTCGTCAATAAACTTGATGAACCTTTTAATATGGAGTTTGTTTCTAGCACATCCTCTAGATTATACAATGGTTGTAAGCAACAATGGGCTTAGAAAATAGGGGTCTTGGAAGCATAGCATTTTCCAATTCTTTTACTTTTTCTTTTAGGATATTGTTTTCCTTCTCTATCTCATCAATGGAATAATTTAAAGATTCATTGGTTGCTTCATGAAACTCCATGAATTTTGAGGATTTTATCCCTTGAAAGTCAATCTTTTATGTCCACTTTTCATAAACCCTTTTATCTTTCAAATTTACTTTTCAATTAACAACTTCTTAGAATTTTTGTTGTAGGTCGTGTGGTGCAAGGTGACATATTTCTCCTCAAATACCTATAGCTCCTGAGAAGCCAATTCTTAAGCTATAGTTCTGCTCTCAATCATTCTCTATTCAACCCAACTGGGCTCTTCTATAATGTCGTCAACTTCCATATCTCTGGGACTAATTTCATTTGCACGTACTTCCTGACCTTCTTTCTGGATTGTTTCTCTTTTTCTTTCTGTAGAAACAGGAACATTGTGTGATCTTTCAATTCCCTTTTTGGAAGGTTTTGACTCAAAATCTCGTCATCTAATATAAGATCCCACAAAGGATTGCAAGGCCTATTTATTTAGACTATGATATTTAATTAGTAGGTGGGATCCCCTTTAAGAAAAATCCATGGAGTTTTATTTTTGTTGATTTTTCATAAGGTAGGTTAAGCATGAAGTTTATTTCATTTTAGCATTTCACTTAACCATAAACAATGTTGCAGCAACCAAGATCACAAGAAGAAACGCCATGCACAAGAACACAAGAAGTATCCTGGGAAACCCTTCTCAACAAGGGAAGAAAAC
>JZKD02S0099689.1:199085-223373 GCA_000966675.3 Picea glauca
CCCTAGAAAACTATCTCCCAAGAGAGGTGTGCACCTTTTACCGAATAGATGTATTTGTTGTGATTTCTGAACACACAAGAAATATATGATTCCACAATGGGGAATCATTCCTTACTTATATTAGACTTGTTCACTCAGCAAAGGCGTCTATTGGCTCAATAGGGCCGACCTCTCTAAGTCACTTTATAATTATTATTATTATTATTATTATTATTATTATTATTAATTATATTTTACATTTATTATTAATCACATTAAGGTAGGTCTGACTCTTGAACAACATATAGCAAAGTATCTGATACACCCATTAGTGCTCATCCATTAGGGGCACATCCATAGGGATGTCAAAGCTCCAGTTCATTGCATTACACAGAAGAACCAGATCTTCACACGTTCACATGTGCTCGTCCACAGGCACGTCCACTCTACAGATATTCTTTCTCATTGCCTCATATAGGAGAACCATCTGTAGTTTTCTCGTCGACTCTGCTTTCTTAGAGGAGGCTAATACATCATCTTCATTTCTGTTCACATGACAATGCACCCAACACTTTGGTATTTCACACGTTCACCTTGTGCTCATCCATAGGCATGTCTAACTCATTAGATTGTCTTTCCCACTGAATAATCATCTGGATTTCTTCTCTCTCTCTGAATGGAGGAGGTCATCTCTACGTTCCTAGCTCTGTCTCAAGCAAGAACCACATACCCTTCTTAGGGGCTTTCTCTCAGGTTTGTAAGCTGAGAGAAAGACTCACATAGCTGCAATGTTCCACATCTCACAGGTTTGTAAGTTGGAGAATGTATCCCATAGCTACAATCATCAACACTCCCTCTCAGCTAGGGAGGCATTCTTCATCATACCAAGTCTCATGTGGACGTGCTCTGAATTTTTTCTTGGCTGGATTTATCAATACTCCCTCTCAACTAGTAAGGCATTCTTCACCAAGTTGGTTTGTTGAAGATGTTTGCAGTCTTCTCATGTGTAGGAAGGTACTGCATGTGTACGATTTTCCTCTACATCATATCTCTGATATTTCATTTCATCATGATCCATCAGGAAACAGGAGCTTTTACACACATCTCTAGGTTATCATCATAGGATCCATCTCATGGTTAAGTAAATATGTCAAAAACTTGTGAAGCCACATTTCTTCGCACACTCGATTCTATATACTCTGCCTCTGTGGTACTCAAGGTCACTAATTTTTGTATCTTGCTACAGTAGGAAACCATGGAAAACTTCACGATATAACATCAGTCGAATGTGCTCTTCCGATCCACTGTACTTTCTTCTCAATATGAATCGGCATATCATGTATCCTCAAGTTCACACTAGTGGCATATCTCAGGTCATATTCAACTGTGCCTTGAATATATCTCAATACATGTTTTGTTGTTGTCTAGTGAGTCTGTCTCGCTTGAATCATGAAATGACTACGCACATTCACTGCATGGCATGAATCAAGTCTGGTGTTAACCAGATAAATTAGTGATCCAATCAGTTGTGGATCAGTCTCATCTGAATCATCATCAATCTTCTTCTTTAATTCCATCATGGTGGATTTTTGTATTCTGTCATACTGAACTTATTTAATATTTTCACTGTATATTTTCCTTGACTCAAGAAAATCTCATCGGTCCTCTGTAATACTTCTTGTCTGAGAAGTAGTGTATCATACTCATATCCTTCATCTTTAAATTAGAAGTCAAAGCTTACTTGTATCCAATCAACAAGACTTTTTGAATAAGTTATCAAAATCAGGCTCTTGTCACCAACATTGTAATAATTTAGGTTTGGATCAGCAATATTCTTGTTGAAACCCAAACTCATCAAGAATCAATCTATCTGATGTAGTTTCCAACTCGTGGTAGTACAGATGGGAGTGCATTGGGTTACTGGATCAATATGTCTCATCATAGTTCACTCCCTCTGCTTGTGAGAATCCTCTTACTACAAGTCTCGTTTTGTATTTCTCGACACTTCCATCGGTTGCATGTCTTTATGTTTCTTGCAAAGTTTGTCAAGCCCAGACAGGACTCTTATGGCCTACTGCAATGTCCCTGGGAATATCAACTGGAACAACTGGATCAACTGGATCAATGGCTATCTCCCTCTGGACTACTAAGGAGAAAGAAGGTATTTTCTCTCTTTATCAATTAGTTTGAATTATTCTGAGTCAAGTGACTCCCTCTGAAGTCTGAAGGATAAGCATTTTCCTTTGATGTTAACCTGCCTGGAACAAGAAATAAAAGAAAGGAAACAAGACAAGAATGTCTCCTAGAGGAGATTCATGACTACATTTCTAGAATCAAAACATTTGTTGTCACAACTACAACACCTACTTATAATGTAGCAACTTTAGAAATGTAGGTTAGAGGTATGCTAATTTAAAACAATCAAACCTGGAGTCTTTACTTCCAGTGCATTGTTCTTCTGAATGCACTAAGAATTATTTGGGTCCATGATCGCACCAAGTGTTTCTTTCCTCTTATAGGTACCCTTATGAAAATGATGCAAATAATATATATATACAAGTGCATACCTAAGAGTGTACACCAATACTTGCATCAGTATATGACATCAGAAAATGACAGTATGGAGCAATACGATAGCAGAGATATAACTCAAAAGTTTGACTTGGGCACAGGTCTCCTTAACTTTGTTGTCACAGGTCTGTAGAATTTTCATTTCCTTCAACTATCTTAGACCTGGGAGAAGTGAGACTTTTGACCACCCATTCTCTAGTTACATTTTATTTAGCTACCTTTTCTTGTTTCCTTTTTACATGTTGAATGTCAAGCCTTAGTTGCAGCCGATAATTTGACTTTCAATGTAAATAAGTAAAGATCGATACTCCAAATAGAAATTGCAAATGCAATCCCTGAGTTTCTCACTGATGACAACTCTTAGTGGCTTCCCCAAGAGCAGTCTTGTGACTAGCTGCATATGTTAATGATTTAGACTAGACAGTAAAGCTCAGTCATGGTTTTACTGTAACTCGGAAATTTTATAGGTCTGGCCCCTTCAACCTTTTACTTCAGATTTGAGGAGAGGTTTTCCTCCTTCCTTCATACCATGGGGGACATTTCTTCTGGGTTGCGGCAGCCTTAGATGCCAACAACCAATCTCTTCTTTGACCATAGAATATTTTAGCCCTATTTTCTTATTGCAAATTTGTTGTTTAGTGTGGCAGCGTTAGGGTGTTACTGTAGTAGTCTTATGGAGTCTTTCCCTTGCTGTGGTTTTATGGCTGAGTTGGTTCTCAAGCCTGTGGCCATTTTTATGTGGACAACCATCCTTTCTTACAGTGCTCGGCCTAGGCTAACAGCCTGTGGCCATCTTCAGGACTTTACCATAGGAATTGTAGAGAGGGTCTGGCCCTTTCCATGGGCTGTGGCCTCTTTTCCATATGCCCAGGGTGTTGGTCAGGGTTGATTTTACCATAGGGAGGAGATTTGGCCCTCCTTATCTACCACAGATTTGTTTCAAGAGGTTCAGCCTCATTAACAACCATACACTTTTCCAAGGACAGGTCCAGCCCTCTTCTCTTCACCCCTACAACGTATCTTGCCTTCAATTTGTAGTGTGCAATGGTTTTATTCAAGCCTGCTCTGATACCATGTTGATTTTTCATAAGGTAGGTTAAGCATGAAGTTAATTTAATTTTAGCATTTCACTTAACCATAAACAATGTTGCAACAACCAAGATCACAAGAAGAAACACCATGCACAAGAACACAAGAAGTATCCTAGGAAACCCTTCTCAATAAGGGAAGAAAACCCAGCCAAATCCTTTTCTATAATCTTCAAAAGAAAGACCTTCACCACCAAAAATGACTTAGCACACAAGAGGGTGCTTAAGCCCTAGAAAACTAGCACCCAAGAGAGGTGCAAACCTTTTAAATATTTGTTGTGATTTCCGAACACACAAGAAAGATATGATTCCACAATGGGGAATCCTTCCTTACTTATATTAGACTTGTTCACTCAACAAAGGCGTCTATTGGATCAACTGGACCGACCTCTCTAATTCACTTTACAATTATTATTATTATTATTATTATTATTATTATTATTATTATTATTATTATTATTAGTAGTATTAGTATTATTATTAATTATCTTTTACATTTATTATTAGTCACATTAAGGTGGGGTCGACCTGTACCCTTTACATAACAATTAGGGTTACGGGTAGGTCTAACTCTTGAACAACATATTGCAAGGGATCTAATACACCCACTAGTGCTCATCCACTAGGGGCACATCCATAGGGATGTCAAAGCTCTGGTTCACTGCATTACACAGAAGAACCAGATCTTCACATGTTCACCTGTGCTCATCCACAGGCACATCCACTCTACAGATATTCTTTCTCACTGCCTCATACAGGAGAACCATCTGGAGTTTTCTCATCAAATCTGCTTGCTCAGAGGAGGCTAATACATCATCTTCATTTATGTTCACATGACGAATGACCTAGCACTTTGGGATTTCACACGTTCACCTTGTGCTTAGCCACATGAACGTCCAACTCATCAGATCGCCTTTCCCACTGGATAATCATTTGGAGTTCTTCTCTCTCTCTGAATGGAGAAGGTCATCTCTATGTTCCTAGCTCTATCTCAGGAAGGAAGCACATACCCTTCTTAGGGGCTTTCTCTCAAGTTTGTAAGCTGAGAGAAAGACTCACATAGTTGCAATGTTCCACATCTCACAGGTTTGTAAGCTTGAGAATGTATCCCATAGCTGCAATCATCAACAATTTTCAATCATTTCCCTTAGTATATATACATGTATGCTTTGATGATGTGATGATAAAGGTTCTAAAGCTATGATGATTCTTGGCATGGGTGATACAATTTAGTTTAATTTAGTGATAGTTGCTTCTTATTTTCAATTTCATGGCATAACACTTATGAAATGAGAAAACTTATGAGTTCTATACTATTCATGGTTGCACATACAAAACGGGTTGGATCATGCAAATGAAGCATAAGGTGGGTAATAACAAAAGCATGTTTTTATACTACATATATAAAATATGGTTTTCTCATGCATATATAGTGACCTTGTGGCACATCCATGGTTTATTATGTCAAAGGATTTGGGTTATATGTGGTAATAAAGATTATGTTATGAAGTAACATATAGGAAAAAGACTCAAATTGAGTTTGATATATATGGCACATACATATGTTATTGCATGGTATAAAGTTTGGGTTACTATCATTGATTTTATTTGGCATATGGTTTATACACAGTCCATGGCATTTGATTGAAAATGAAAATGATTAAACCCAATTGTTTTGTGTGGGTAATCACTTGAATAGTTATGAGAATTCACAAGCGATGATATCCATAGTTGAAAAGTTGATATGGCTCATGGGTTGGTGTTCACTTGGAATTTTTTTCAAAACTACGATTCGTTGATATGGCACATGTGTATGGTATGTGTTTTACGATATTTTATTTACCTTGAGTTATGGAGCATGGACATAGTGCATCCTTGTTGGCCATGCATTCAATATGACGATATGTGGGCATTTAGTCCATAGTCCGGCATCCATCACCTTGTTGGCTTGAGGGTTTTTGAGGATCATTTGATTTTGTTTTTGGCTATTGAGAGAGCTCAAGCTATGTTTGTTGAGAAACCCTCGCTCATGTTGGTTGTTGTAACTGCTCTTGGCCCTCTTCACTAGTTGTTTTTTACAAGGTATGAGCATGTAGTCTATCCTACATCTCTTACAAAACATTTTTCCTTATTATGGTTAAATGTTGGCTTTGGTTAGCATATTGTGTGCATGAAAATATTTTATTTCCCTGCTCTGTCATTTCTTGAAGAAAAATGAAGAAAAATGTGGTTGATTGATGAAGATTGGTTCAACTATGTATTTATGTTTCCATACTCTCACTTTCCATCTATTATGATTGTTTGAAAAGGTTTTAAAAGTGGAGAAAGTTTTGGGTTTTTGTTTCTGGTTAACATGCAAGTAGAACAAGTTGAAACTTGACTCTTTCTCGGTATTATGAATTTGTGGTGGTTTTGGGAATAAATTGGAGAAACCCACTACAGTTTGATTTTAAAATGTTAATGGGTTTCGAACTCGAGTTCAAAGAATTGTGTTATTGATGAGTTTTGACTTGTCTTTAATTGAGTCAAACTATTTTTAGTCATTGATTAAAAATGAAAATGGGTCGATCCCATTTCTGTGTTGAATTTGAAAGGACTGAACCCATACCAATTGGGTTGAGGTACAAGCAATTTGTTTGATGCCTTTTTCATTCATTTGTTATTCACTTGCCTTTGTTTCTGTGGCCAAAACTATTTGGGTTGGTAGAGTTTTGTTTTGGGTTTTTGGCTCTGGTCAAATAAAAATTCGAACTCGTATGCAATATGGGTCGAGTCTAAAGTGTTGGCTTTAAATCCTCACGATTATTTATATGTTGTTATAGCAAGATTTTCCTCACCATTGCTATCTTGAACGGAGAGCATTTTTCCATTTCCTATGCAGACTTGTTATCCCTTTTTGATGAATCTAGAGCTAAAAATACATATTTTTCCATATATACGTGCCCTATCTACTATAAAGCATGCGTATACGCAGGCTACTCCACTACAGGCCGCATACATCGAGATTTGTGCTAGAAAATACAAAAATGAAGTCGGGTTTCCATGTCACGATAGGAGATATCTGATCCTTGGCCTTCCATATACTGGAAGCGTTCTGACTCGACCCTTCAGTTTCATTTTGAAGGCTATAAAAGCATAATTCTGAGCTATGGAAAAAAGAGAGAAAGCATTCAACTTTAAGAGCAAAGATACTCTGGACAAATTACTTTATATTGAGTTGGCATCCCTTTGTTCCTCAAGTCTGAACACAGTGTTTAGCCCCCAAGCTCTTTCCCTATTGTTGAGAGAACCTCATTGTCTCCATTCTATGAGCTTGCCTTTGGTGGAGGATTGAAGTGGTGGAGGCCCAGATGGAAGGAACCTGGTTTCTTGGTTTCAAACCATGCCGACACAGAAGTCTATAATGTTGTCACTTATGTTGATCATTTATTAATAGAAATGCTCTGTTCACGTCCTATTGGTATCGTGCAAATATATGATTATTATCCATGGGAATGTTTGTAATGTTTATTAATGGATTATGCTATCTAATGTGCTAACCCCTTTATGTTATCACTATATACTTGCTCTGCTTGTTTGTTGAGAACTTGTTGCAGGTATAAAGCTTTGGGTCGAAGTGCTCAATGGTGGAACATCATCGAACATTGGATTGAGGTAGGCCTCTTTCCTATCTTGCACATTAGTTTATATAGCATACGTTGGAATTGAGTTGATTTTTGCAGTCATACATGTTTATTGTGGTTTACCCTGGCCATAGAGAGTTTTTCCCTCGTAACAGAATTGGTGACTCCACTGGGGAGAGATATTCCTTCTAAGGGTTGAAGTACTTTTTCTTCTTGCATTGCTCTTTTTCCGTTGTGTTTTTTGTCGTATCACTGCTTGACAGATTCGGTTCACTCTAGGTCTGAGTTTTCAGCCTTTTTCCCTTACATGGCCTTGTTTTAAAGCATGTACGCGCCTTTTGCCTTGACAGTGGTGTATACATGCATGTTGTCTCACTGCAAGCTGCGTATATACACACTTTTCTCCTGAATAGTCGCGTATACCACTTTCCCTTGCTTGTTTGCTTGGTTTAGTGACCATTGGGTGGGATTTGATGATTGTTGAGCCTTCTTAGGTCTCTGTAGTGTCTGTTGAGATTCTCTGGGTCGACAGGAAACCTGTTTGGAGTTGATGTTTTGGGTGTAGTCTTTCTCTTTATTTTTCATTTTTTTATTTGTCCTTGTACTCTAGGTTGTTTGCTTGGCTGCTTGGTATTTTGCTTGAGTTATTGCTTTTATACACAGTAGAATTTTATATATCAGGTTGCTTATCAATCCATGCATTTTCTTTTTTAGTATATTGAAAATACAAAAAAAGTAGGCATTTTACATTGCTTGACATTTTTGTCTTTTGAATCTTTATCGTTAGCTTGGTGAATTTAGTGAAAGATTGCATTTTACTTCTGAATTGTAGAGTTGAAATTGAAAATTGCATTGTTTTTATACGCATGTCATTCATTGAAAAAGTTAAAGATAGACTTCGCATTATATTCATATTTATTTCTTGCAGAGTCATAACATCATGAGTTTCACTTCCATACCTTTTTGAGTAATCACGGCCCATAAAATTTACGCTTTAAATTAAAATTGATTAGTCACGATTTTATTTTTTAGGGTGCACAAACTAGTCTAGGATTTAGTGCCTTGGAATAGGATTTTGTGAGTAAACTTCTCCAAGGAAATTAAATCAACATATGTGTCTGAGACAGGGAGTTGAGAAGTCCATTGTATAATTGGTAAGATCGGGAGGCTCCGCTCACGCCGAAGTTAATCACAAGGTCACGCGAAGTTAGTTGAAGGGATAACCCTTGGATACTCGCCTAGTGTCAGAGATATTTCTGTGGATTTATTCGTCTTTGGGGATCTTGCTAGTGCCCATACCTCCATGAGAGGCAGTACTTTCAAGGTTTAGGGATTTGCTACCATGCCCATGCGATGATCCTGACTTACAACTACTCACTTGTGCATCAGTTATACAATGGTTTATTAGTTGCTTGACTTAGGTATCGGACAGCACACAGCCTTTATGGAGGATTACCTCTCCGAGGGGATCTGACCGACTGGTTGTTAATCCCATGAGGGCCCCTATAACTAATTATGTTACCTTCAAACTTTAGCGATGAGTCTCAATTCCCTCTTGGACGAGGCATACCTTCTTTAGCGAGGGAGGCCACTCAACCACTTTAGCCCGTTTGCATGCATATTGGTCGTTTGACTTTTTGGTATGCTCTTTGACTACTAGTTGGCCTTAGGATTTTTTTTATTTTGTAGAGTCATAAGTCGTCGTGTAGTCAGACTAGCTTCCTCATCGGTCCCATCGGTTGTTACAGTTACCACCGGTTTTTGAGTTCTTGCCTTCTAAAAGGCATAGAGTTTTTAGGTGTGGTACACACACATCCACCTTTCAAACTTGTGGTTCCACAAGGATGATTATTGAGTCTAGTCTTCATAACACTAGGAATTCTTCGACTCCCATACCCACTATAGTTAATGACACACCTTCGACTCATGTAGTCGCTATAGTTGCAGTGTCATAGGCTTATACCGGTACTATGGCTCAGCCTGTAGTTAATGCTTCATCTCTTGCCTCAAACCCTTTTGGGGGTTTTGGTCACTCACAGAGTTACAATGCTCAGTCCATTCCTATGGATTCTAGTCCATTTTATTATGGTATGCCTAACTTCACTTCATAGTTTTTTACTGTCATCCCAGTTGTTGGCCCTAACGCTAGCCCTGGACTTGGGGGCACTACACCTCCTTACACTCATTTTCCGTTTGGTGGTTCTCATGTCCCCCAAACAAATCCTAATGTAGGAAGTGTCCCTGCTCTTAACCCTGGGTCTAATCCTTCTACAGCTAGATGGAACAACCCAGCTGGTGGACAAGTTCTGCCCTATATCCCTACCTCCTCAGTGCCAATTCCGACCAATACTTTTGGCATGACGAATCCACTTCAATTCTTCGGGTTCCCACCTGGAGGAGGTCAGTCTTACACTTTGGGCAACCCCCAACCTGGATCCAATCCGATTGGGGGCAGTTTTCATAACCCCCAGTTCGTATATAATCTAGCTGGGGGAAATTTTCATAATCCTTATCAGAACATTTCTGTTGGAATGATGCCCAACCCATATTATACAAATCAGCCTAGAGGAGGGCCTTATAATCCCAGATAGGGATATGGTTCTTACCATAATCCTGGATGGGTTGTAGTTCCGCGAGCACAATCTTTCGCAGGAGGTTGGGGCCAGATGTCGCAAACCTGTCTCCCTTTTCTGGCCATGCTCAATCTTCCAGACTTGTCTAAGTTAATGAACAACCCGGTGATTCATGATCCCACATGGCCCCCGTCCCCACCAAAATTCCTTCAGAAATTCCAAATTTTGAAGGTAAGAATGGAGAGGACCCTGGTGATCCGTCACTACCTTTCACCTTTGGTGCTCATCGAATTACCTGAACCATGATTCTATTAAATTACAATTGTTTCAACGCACTCTCATTGGAGTTGCTTCACAATGGTATATTGAGCTACCTAGGGGGACCTATGGGTCATTTAATTGGTTGGTGATGGTATTTCTCAACCACTTTCAATTGCCCATTCGTTATGATGATGGCCTCAAACTTTGGTCGACTTTACGCCAGGACACCTCCACTCATATCTCACATCATATCCAGGAGTGGCGTAGACGGAGGCGGTTGATTAAGACTCCTATACCCCCGACCTTTCTTCTAGAATGGTTCCTAAAGTCTTTGCACCCTCCTATCTTGAAGGACGTTGCTACTTCTAGGGTCTCCAATGAGGAAGAAGCTATCTTTAGATCCCAGCAGTTAGATTTAATATATGCTTAGTCTGGAATGTTATATCACCTTCTTCCAGAAGAACTGCGGTCAAATTATGATCCTAGGAAAAAATCGATACCTCATTCCGATGTCATTGTAGGGTCCGCCAATGTAAATTCCGCAGACTCGGCGATGAAATTTTCCGGAGGACCAGCTTCGTCTGTGTCCTCCAAACCCACCCAGTCATCGGATGTACATTCTATGCAATCGTTGAAAAACCCAAATCGTGACCAGTAACCAGATGGGAATAAAAGGAAAGGTCGAAACAATCGTAAGGGTGGGAAAAATGGTAACAAACCCAAGGACAAAGATAATAATGGCAAGCAGAATGATAATGTTGGAGAGGGAAAGAAAGAGAAACGTAAGGTGAAGTTCCTTATAAAATTTGTACCGATGACCACCTTACACATTTATTCCCCAAACTCGCGGAGGTTGCGAGGATTTTTAATCTACCACTCGTTGTGCTGATGAATCCATTCCCACATAACCAGCACTTAGCCTCTAGCTCTGTGAACGCTGGAAATGCAGTCGGTGGGAGTCAAAACCCACCACCGCAAGATGTCGATCGCGTATGTATCAACATGGTTGATGCGAAAATTGATATAGCCACCCACTCTCGAGATTATAGCTCTTCGCAAGCTAACTCTGGTCTAGAAGCTCCCCCTCCTCCTCCGGAGACGAACTTAGAGATTGAGAAACCATAGCCACCACCTCGTATTCTAAAAGGAGTAATTAAGTGCTCTACCCACAATCCTAATGCTAGAGCCACCCATAACTACTCTATTGTTGAGAACCTGGGCCAAACCCCTTGTGCGATGTCGACTTTGGAGGTACTCCAGACATGTCCCTCATAGAGGCATGCCTTACTCTCTGCCTTAGGAGCTCTTGAACCTAGTGTCTCAAAAGTTATCAAGTTTGATGTCACGGATGTGAAGCCTCACTTACCTTACCATGTGGCTTTCCAAATCCACGTGGAGTATTCCAAGTATACCATTAAACATCTGGTTGTTGATGAAGTTGATGCCACCTGTGTGATGTCCCTCGTCTATTGGAAAGCTCTTAGTTCTTCGACCCTTTCCAAGCCATCAAACATGTTGATTGCATTTGACGGTCATTCCTTCTGCCCTCACGGTATCCTCCCTACCTTTCTGGTCCAGTAAGGTGGGAAGACAGTAGAGGTGGAGGTAGAGGTAATTGATGCACCTCTTGATTATAACCTGTTACTAGGTCGCAATTGGACCTATGTTATGGTCGTTGTCGTATCGTCTGTCTTCTGTACGCTTTGTTTTCCTCATCAAGGGAAGATCGTGACCATTAACCAGTTATCCTTTGCATACTCTAGTCCTAACGCATCTATTGGATCGTCGATCCCTGTGATCAACAATTCTCAGCTGGAAACTGAGAATATCGGTGTCAGAATGTATTCTTCCCTCATGGGTAATTTCGACTTCTCATCACCGATTCACCACATTTACGCCATGTCTAATAGGCATGTTTCAGCAGGGAGGTCCATTCCTTTCCGCACTTCCTATATTAGTGACCCATGGACCTTACCTTCTCCAACTTCGTCATGTGAAGGTCAATCGCATGCTAGCATGGCTATGCCACTATAGGCAGTAGAGATTGCGTATCAAGTTGTTCTTGACTCTTCCGCCGATCCCGATCTTGTTACCTCACCGACAGATGAGGAGGATCCTGTTCTTAGGCCTGTATGGGCCACCTCGTTGTCTTGTTCGCATGATTTCTTAGATGAGACTTTGCCTTCGAATGAATCCATCCTTGAAGCCATGAATGGTTCTGAGAGACCTTGGGATGATATGCATCATCGATCTTACGTTCTCCCAAGTCTTGAAAGAATTGAGCAAGATGACTTTTGGTCTACCTTGAGTGAGATAGTCGGTCACGTCATAGTTCCACTTGATACACATGGCATTTATGCCAAAGGAAACATGAAAAGTATTTCTCCTACCATCATGATCGATATCTCTCGTACCCTTGGAAAAATTGAAAACATAAATATAGGTGTGGATTGTTCCCCAGAAGAAATTATGATCTACACCAAACTCTTGAAAGAATTTTGAGATGTATTTTCTTGGTCATATGAAGAGATGTCAGGGATCGACCCTCATATTTTCGAACATGAAATTATAACTTATCTGGATGCTAAACCTGTTCGACAACGTCTTAAACCTGTAAATCTTAGGAAGGCCCCTGCTATTAAGGCAGAGGTGGAGAAGATACTTAATGTTGGCTTCATCTACCTAGTTCCTTTGACTGAATGGGTATCCAACCCTATTCCTGTGAATAAAAATAAAGGAACCATCCATGTGTGCACGGACTTTCGCGACTTGAACAAGACTTGTCCTAAAGATAACTTCCCCATGTCGTTCATTGATCAGATTCTCGATGAGTGTGCGGGAAGCGAGATATTTTCTTTTATGAACGGATTTTAAGGATATAACCAAATCCAGATCAAACTTGAGGACCAACACAAGACAGAATTTATATGTCCTTGGGGTACTTTTGCATACCGAAAAATGCCTTTCGGCCTTAAAAACGCCGGAGCAACCTTCCAACATGCCATGACTTTCGCTTTTCATGATCTCAAGCACATAGTCGAAGCCTACCTTGATGATCTTGCTGCTCACTCTCGCAAGAAAGTGGATCATGCTACACACCTTCGGCTTGTTTTTGAAATATGTCGTTACTGTAGAATCCGGTTAAACCCTCACAAATGAATCTTTTGCGTTAAGCCCGGTCATCTTTTAGGATTTTTAGTTTCCGATACCAGGATCATGGTAGATCCTCTTAAGGTTGAGGCAATGCTTCAGTTGCCTCCCCTGCGCATGATTAGACAACTTCAAGGTTTACAGGGGAAAGTTGACTTTATACGTTGGTTCATAGTGAATTATGCCAATATCATTAAGGGTTTCATGTGCCTCTTGAAGAGAGACACCCCTTTTATCTAGGATGAGCAAGCCCAAGAGTCTTTCGATTCTTTGAAGAAAGCCTTAGTATCGGCCCCTATGCTGAAGTCTCATTATTACAGTAGAGATTACTTGCTTTATATCGCCGCATCTGAAGAGACGATCGGTATGGTTCTAGTTCAGGAGGATGATGAGCTCCATGAGCACGTCATCTACTATCTTAGTCGAAATTTAGTCGGTCCTGAGCTTAATTACTCTCACGTTGAAAAGCTAGATTTGGTTGTCGTTCACGCAGTCAAACGCTTACATCACTATATATTACTTTGCAAGACTACGGTGTTTGTCGATGTCAATCCATTTCAATATGTCCTTACTAGATGTATCATAGGGAGGAAATATAATAAATGGATTGTCATCTTACAAGAGTTTAATCTCGACTTCACTTCGGCCAAGTCCAAGAAATCACTAGTCTTTGCAGAGCTAATATCTGATTTTCCACGATTAGATGAGGATGTTATCCATGTTGATCCGTTTGCGGATGAATACATTTTCCTTGTCTCGTCGTCCGACCCCTGGTATGGAGACATCATTTTATATCTTCAAACCTTGAAGTTCGCTTAGCATCTCTCACCGGATGATCGAAGGCATATTAGATACCAAGCCAAAAAGTATACCATCGTCGGTGACACTTTGTATCACCGAGGAATAGATGATATCTTGCATCATTACTTAAATCATGAGGAAGTTGAGTCAGTCATAAACGATTTCCACAAAGGGGCTTGTGGTGGTCACCTATTTGGGCTTGCGATAGCCCAAAAAATCATGTGAGCCGGTTATTTCTGGCCTACTATATTTAAATATTGTATCAAAGCGATTAAGAATTTTTACCCCTGCTAGGTGTTCACTCGAAAAATGCGCTCGCATCTAGCTCCTCTTCACCCAGTCATTATCGTTGGTCCCTTCACCAAGTGGGGGGTAGATTTCGTCGATTACAACCCAATTTCGGTTGGGGGGCATCAACACATTATCGTGGCCATCGACTACTTTACTAAGTTCTTTGAGGCCATGCCTACCGTAAAATCTGATGGGAAGATTGTAGCCTTCTTCATGTTCAACCAAATTATCGCCTGGTTCAGTATCCCGAGTGAGATTGTCACTGATCATGGCAGTCACTTTTAGAATGAAATGATGGTAGAAATAGCATGGGGTTCAGACATGGTCATTCATCTCCTTATTACCCCCAGTCAAATGGGCAAGTAGAGGTCGTCAATAAGTCTCTCAAGACCATTTTTTAAAAAACTGTTAGTTGGAGTAATTCCAATTGGCACATCATGCTATATCTTGCGCTTTGGGCATACCGAACCTCGGTTAAGACTGCCATCAGTTTTTCCCCTTTCCAGTTAGTGCACGATGTGGAGTCAATCCTTCTTGTTGAATGTGAAATCCCTTCTCTTAAGTTGGCAGTCGAGCTCCTACTTGACACTTCAGATTTAGAGCGACACCTTATACACCTAGAGATTCTTGACTAGCAGCGTCGAGATGCCTTTACGGCTATTGAGGCGAATAAGAAACGTGTCAAGGTTCAGTACGACAAGTTTGTCTATCCCCGATTTTATGTTGAGGGTGACTTGGTCCTCTTGTATGATCAAGACAAAGAACCGCTAGGGGCAGGTAAGTTTAAACCCATGTGGCACGGTCCTTACATCATGCGACGTGTTCTAGAAAAAGGAGCCTACGATTTAGAATATTATGAAGGGAATAAGTTGGTCGAGCCCGGAAATGGGCTCTACTTGAAAAGGTACTATGCTTGAGACCTAGGCTTGGGCGGAACTCTTTGTATACTATTGTAAATTAAGTGTATATACATCTTTTTCCCCTTGTATTTGGCTTGCTTATCGAGTTTTCCCTTTGTTGGCAGATGTCAACGGAGTCTTCGTTCTACCTAGGATTTGCAGACGGAGCCAGTCGTCATACACGGAACTTGGCTTCTACCGCTTGGGTGGTTTACTCACCCGAGGGTCTGCTGGTGTCTTCAGGTGGCATATGCCTAGGGCCATCCACGAATAATGTGGCCAAATATAGCATCGAAATAGAACTTTTACACGATGCTATCTCGCATGGTATTTTCTCTTTAGAAGTTTTCCTGGATTCTTAGTTAGTAGTATGTCAATTGAACGGTCGTTACCACGTGCGTGATCCTACTTTACTCCATAAATTCCTATGGGTACATATTTTAGAACGACAATTTGATTTTATTACATATTATCACATTCCTAGGATTGCTAATCATGTATCTGATGCCTATGTTAATTACATTTTAGATTGGAATTTGTCACATTAATAAAGCAAAGAAAACCATCACATCAATGTACACATTGTAATATATAAGTAAAGTCGAAGATCCCTTTTTATATATTTCAAAATATGGTGTTTATATTACAAAATTGGGGCTAAAACCCTCAATACACATATACATCTGGTATACATATCCCACAACACCTACGCATGTGGCATCGGGTGTGTGTCATGGTAGAAAACCACGGAGTTTGTGAGACGTCGGAAGAGACATACCCATGCTCTAGGTACACCAACCACCTGTCACTGCATGGCTTCAGGTAGACCCTCTACCTAAACCATTCGAATCATATGTGTCAAACGAGACAGATTGCCTTGCACGTTTTGTATAACTCTCTCTGCTTCTCCTCCCTCCATCTCATCTCCCTAGTTCATCCGTCTATGTCGAGGGAATCCCTCTGTCTGTCACAGACCCACATCTGCGATTACACAAATGTATAGTTCGTATGTAAGCACCATACAAAAAATATTTTTGTTCCTTAATACAAAAATACAAAAAAAAAAATGAAATATTTAAAAAACATTTTACCTATGTCACTGTAGGCAGCCCCTGGTGGAAGTGGCATATCTGGATCTCCTCTGAAATCGATCCCCGCATAGGGATAGTAGTCCAAAGAAATGAATTTCCACTGCCACCAGAAGAAAAAATCATAGTTGTAGGGTGTTGACACCCTACCTCCCCCATGTCATCTCATGACCTCAATCCACCACACCATAGCTGGATCACATGGTCCTCTAGGAAGGATGTCCACTCTAGGTCCTAGAACTGGAACTTGCTCGAAAAATAAGCTACAAAGAATAGAGGAAACCCCAAAGTTCTGTTTACTCCCATGTTTGCACTCTGTCAACTAACCTTTCATATTGGTCAGCAGTGAGGTACACCAGTCGTAGACAGTGGGTCTCGCACACTCTACTGTGTAAAACATGAGCGGCCTTGATGCCTGGTGCAACGAAGTCAAACCAATAATCCTGGTCAATATAAGCACGATGATCTTCAAGATGAGGTTATTTATTTCCCGGATAGGGAGTTGACTTCCCACCTTCGGAGTTCCCACTACACAGTGGGCATCGATATACTCCTCGATCTTCATCCCACTCCCTGCTCCGCGTGACTTGAGGTTTACAACCTCTCCTTGGCGTGATAGACCGGTCAAGAAGTAGATGTCCTCTACTTCGATCCTCAATGGTTTTCCATCGAAGATAAAGCTTTCGCTATCAGGATCCTAGTAACCCACCAACATCTCCAGCAACCTCACTTGGGCCCTCATTCCTTTGAGAGCCCAAAACTTATACAAGCCACATCTTTTTAGAGCTGCTTGAGCCACCGAATCTTGATCCACAGTTGCATCTACCTCCTCGTGCTCTCACTCTCTCCATTCAAGGACCATTATGCAAAAGACAAATCAATTTTTGAGTTAGAACCCTTATTTTTGGCCATTTGTGTACCTGTACACGGATTCCCTTGCATACAATCACATGTAGGGCTTAGTATACACACCCTGTGGTTCACACAAAGGTGTATACTTAATCGTATATGCGACCTAAACAAAAGTAGCCCGCGTACACCAAAATTCCTAATTTACGCCCTCAAAAACTAAAAAATTGAAACCTAATTCAAAAATGTAATCCACTAAATTTGAAGAGGATGAGATGTAGAGTTACCTGATCCAAACAGTTCGTGATTTCATTGCCCGACGCTCACGCAATCGTCGTTTGAATCTTGGAGGTATTTTTGGTCCAAATTGCACTATTTGGGTAAAAATCAAAATGATACAGTAATTTTTTATTTTATTACTATTCATAAGTTGTTTTTACCCACTTTATATAGTTTCATGTTATTTTTTCACCTAATGGACTAATTCAAGAGTGGTTTTGAGATGGCTTTTGTAGTTTTGACTCAGTTTTCTTGCAGATTTCGACGTCATGATTGGTCGGCTGTCACCTCGGGCAGGTATTTTCATAACCTAGAATATAGGATAGGTATCCAATCCATCGTGCATTTTTGCATCATCCTTCAACTACCATTTTTTACGCCTTAGGTGCGAACCCATTTGTTGCGACACAAAACCTTTCGTCTGTTATAAGTAGTGTTGCTAATAAATGGTAGAGACTTACCAAACATGGGTGCCTGAGTTATATCCCCTTTTTCATTTGGTGCCCATGCCGAATTTTTCCTTAGGAATGGGAGTCCATTATAACTTGATACATGAATTTATGACAAGCCTCATTTCTCACTCATGCACATGCAGCCTTATTCCCCGCGCACTCCCAAAAACGAGTCTTAGTTAAGCTCTTTTCCGACTCGTCTAAAAACCAAAAAGAGTTCTGAGTGATTTGTCCCTTTCACACTCATTAAATTGGATTTGAAAGGTCATGAGTTTTAGTTAAGCTCTTTTCTAACTCATTACCAAAAATAGAAAAGATTGTCGAGTGAACTTGTCTTTTTCACACTCGTAAATTGGATTTGAATAGACGTCTATTTGGCACAAGTTTACCCCTTTTTCATGCCAAATAGACTAAAAGACATAAAAAAGGACATTTTTTGGCGTTAAGTTGTGATTGCATCCCATGCCCTCACTTGCAGTATTGAGCCTTTAGTTGGTTCTCACTTTGCGTTATAAATTGTTGCCTAAGCTATTTCTGCATCCTCAACCAAGCAAAGCCTTGTTTATATCCTTCACAATTTGACACCCAATACCCTGGAGGGAACATCACCCCGAGTGTCCATATCCCACATGCATTTCCTTGCCTTGAGCATAAGTACATTCCACTGTTGGAACTAATTTTGCTTACTTGCAACACATGTTTCCTCCTCTGTATCATAGCATTCATTTGTTATGAAAAAACAAAAAGAGACAGGTGGGAAGGGAGTACTATATTATATTTGGTAGTAGTTGTGTCGCCTTTGAACAGAGCACAAAGTTATTGAGTCCTTGCGTCATCATAATTTTGGGTTTAGCATGGTCTAAGGAAGTTAATCTCGTTACAGATTTTTCTCTACCGACCGGTTACTGTTCCAATCCCCATAGAGAACATTATCGATGCCTCCTGCATCTGATAGTTATATCATTGGGTCTATGCTTCCGGAGTCTACCATATGTCTCGTGCTCTTGTTCAAAGGAATTCTATCTACCTATGTCAGCCACTCCTCAGAAATCTTGAATTTGCATGTCATCCATACCCTCAGTTTGTCTTAGAATCACATGATATTGGTCTTATCATGCACCCTGGCCCTACTTTCATCATTGGTAGATCACCTTGAACCCAGCAATCAACATTTCATCATTGGTCGTTGACTGGGTGGTTTCCCTTGTGCTCGACGGCAAGACATCTATTCACACTTTGGGACTCGTTCAGTGTCTTGGATGCCATTAGCCTTATTGGTGGTTTCCTCGCCTTTGTCGGCAGTTTTCATCCTTGGTTGTTATTCAGATGGTATTTTTCGTGTACCACTTGCATTTAGCACACGCGAAACATGCACAGGGTCGTTGGTTTGTGAACTTGTTCTTCGTCTGATCTCCATGAAATTATGAAGCTCCTTCTTTGTTCCTCATGCTGACTGATTAGAGATGTCTTAATGCTCTCCTTTCAGTGGGTCTTTTTCAATCGACTTCACTCATTTATTCCAGATATGGGACCTAGATTTTTATGATTACCTTGAGGCTTGCAGTCATTAGTGGTAGGCTCTCTCGCCATTGACATATGGGAATACATTAATGTCTCCTGATCAATGGATTCCTCAAGTGTTTGACACTGAATCCTTTATTCACACTTGTAGGAATGTACTCGGTTCCTTGATACCTACTTTCATTATTGGTAGGTTGTCTCGTGTGTGTTAACGGTATACCTCAATGACCAGTAATCAAATGATGTCTCATTGTGTTCGACCTCAACTCCTTTATTCACATGATGTAGACTTGCACCCTTGGAGGATAGTGTAGAAGACTTGAAGACATCACTATGTGGCTGCAGCTTTGCTGAGCTATTTCTTCCTTTTCATTGGACCAGTACCTATATGACTTCAGTGATCATGGGAGATTAGATTGTACACCATGGTATACAGATATCTTCAGATTGGTTTTGAGACTAGTTTCACTGGGCTTTGTTCGTAACTATGACAGATTTTGGCATGTAACCGCACTTGTATTTGCCTATTCATGGCCACGAACACTTATTTGGTATATTTTTCACATGGATATGAAATGTATTCTTGGAATCCATGTATGCAAATTCAGTACAGAATGTAATGAGCAATTGAGTTTGTCCAGTTGGTTCTCTACCACTCCACTCCTGGGTTATTTATAATGTATTTCGGTCATTGCAGATACTCCTCTGACCTCACACATTAGGGGGCATCGGTTATAGCAATATTTTCCTCACCATTTCTATCTTGGACAGAGGGCCTTTTTCCATTTCCCTATGCAGACTTTCCATCCCTTTTTGATGAATCCAGAGCTAAAAATACATAGTTTTCCACATATATGTGCCCTATCTACTATACAACATGCATATACGCAGATTGCTCCACTACAATCCGTGTACATTGGGATTTGTGCCAAAAAATACAAAAATGAAGTTGGGTTTCCATGTCACGACAGGATATCTCTGATCCTTGGCCTTCCATATACTATAAACGTTCTGACTCGTCCCTTCAGTTGCATTTTGAAGGCTATAAAATCACAATTCCAAGCTATGGAAAAAAGAGAGAAAGAATTCAACTTTAAGAGCAAAGTTACTCTGGAGAAATTACTTCATATTGAGTCTACATCCTTTTGTTCCTCAAGTCTGAACACAGTGTTCAGCCCCCAAGCTCTTTCCCTATTGTTGAGAGAACCTCATTGTCTCCATTCTATGAGCTTGTCTTTGGTGGAGGATTGAAGTGGTGGAGGCCCAGATGGAAGGAACCTGGTTTCTTGGTTTCAAACCGTGCCGACACAGAAGTCTGTAATGTTGTCACTTCTGTTGATCATTTATTAAAAGAAATACTCCTTTCCCGTCCTATTGGTATCATGCAAATATATGATTATTATCCATGGGCATGTTTGTAATGTTTATTAATGGATTATGCTATCTAATGTGCTAACCCCTTTATGTTATCACTATATACTTGCTATGCTTGTTTGTTGAGAACATTTTGCAGGTATAAAGCTTTGGGTCGAAGTGCTCAATGGTGGAACATCATCGAATGTTGGATCGAGGTAGGCCTCTTTCATATCTTGAACATTAGTTTATATAGCATATGTTGGAATTGAGTTGATTTCTGCAGTCATACCTGTTTGTTGTGGTTTACCCTGGCCATATAGAGTTTCTCCCTCGTAACATAGGAAAAGATTTGTTTGAAGATGCAAAGTTAATTTATCATCATTTAGTCATGGTGTTGTTGGTGAACTTATGGATAAGTGTTGGTTGTGCATAGACCCATACTCTTTATTTATTTGCAGTTGTTGTTTGATTATGAAAATAATATCAAACCTGGAAGCCAACAAGCTTGAACCCTTATTTTATGAAATGCATGATGGTTGATGTCACTTCATTCGAACTGATGTTCTACTTCGTCCCATTTTCTTAACTTAAATGGTTTTGGGTTGATGGATTGTCCGATTTGGTTGATTTTTCATGTGCATATGATATGATCATTTGTTGTCAAACTTTAAATTGTTTATTTGTATCGAGTTGTTCTTAGAGTTTGAACAAACAGGGATATAAATGTATTCATGTTATTGTTATCGAAGCTTATAGTTCATAATACTCTGGTTTTGATTGGACATTATTATGGTAACTTTCTTTAAATATTATTTTGGAAATGCGAGAGTATAGAGTTAATAAGTCAACCCATGGATCAGTATTGATCTTCATAATGTCATTTTGATCATGTATGGATGTTGTTTTGGTTAGCAGGAATATTAAAAGCTTATGCTATGAAATATATCATGGATATTTTAGTTATTATGAACAATAGACATTTCACTTGTGATGACACATTTGTTCATACTAGTTTGATCTACTCTTGGATGGCATAAGAAAATTTGAATTGGTCAGAGTCATATGTCAGTGACTAGAATAAAAGTGTTGTTATATAGACTTTCATTTGTCCCACCATACTTTAATATTTCCCAATCATATTCATAAAATTTCATTTTCCATTTTGTTACCTGTCTATATAATTAAAAAGATGAGACATAAATTACTTTCAGATTGACAAAAAAAAGGGTGAGCACCATGATGAATTATGGGAAAAATTTGATGATTATCTATAGCATGTATATATGAGTGGGAATGGTGCAAAAGCTGATTGTTTTTATAATGAAAACATAAAGGCATGTTTTAAAGTTTTAAATGTTGAACAGTTTTATCATGCATTCATGTCATATTATCTCTTTTCGCAAGAAATTTATCTTTTATAATATATCCCAATCATGAAAATCTCCTTTTCAAACACTTCCTTGTTCATATTTTAAGAAGGATATGGTTTGTACATATGAAGAATTTTCAGTTCATATTTCAGATTTTAAAGAAGAGTTTGGTGTTTGCAGAGTTATGCGAGTGTCCTTGTATTCATTTTTCATGTTCACTTCCCTTTTATGTTGCATGGTTGTGTTACTCTTCGAGCCAAATTTAATCATGTTGACAAATTGTATTAGATTTTCTATATGGTGTGTCTCGTATATGTCCTAATTTGAAAATGATGTATATGTATGAACTTTTTCAGTAAAGATAGTAATCTCTCTGAAAATAGGGACAATAGAGGAAACAGGGGCAGAAGACCCAATGTATTTTGGCGGAGAGGTAGAAATAAGAGGATGAGATTTTCCATCCACTTTGATGCAAATTCCAAGGAATTTAATCAGTTGGTCCAAACTAGTTACTTGAACCTTGTGGAACACCTAGCCTTCTATCCCCCTCAGCCACAAGTTGGACCCCCTCTTCAGCCTTATGATCTTCAGCCTCATATG
The DNA here is from genome assembly GCA_000966675.3 of Picea glauca. Lineage (NCBI taxonomy): Eukaryota > Viridiplantae > Streptophyta > Pinopsida > Pinales > Pinaceae > Picea > Picea glauca. Next base: position 221,837 of record JZKD02S0099689.1, read on the forward strand.
AGTATTGCAAACATCCATGATCAACCTCATATGTAACCTTAGCCTCCATTAAATAATAGATGGAACAATGTGCATGTTAATCCTCCTTTTGGTTTTAGTGATTGGTCTACCATGTCATTGCCACTCCCTCCACCTCCTTTATGACCAGTTCAACATGTTGCTTCAGTTGCCTCATATGTGCATTCCCCATAGCTCCAAAAAAATTACAAAGCCTTAGCTATTGATCCAGGACAAAGTAAATGGAAACGGCCTACAATTACTGTTAGTTCATACTCCTCAGAGGCATTTGCCTACACCATCAAATCCTTACCACTCAAACTTGAAGATAGTGTAAGAAATATCACCCTTGATGACATGCACCAGGAAATATCAAAGGGTGAAAAGAATAAATTTGTTGATGCATATTTGGTCAAACATAGAGTAACATTGTCAGAGGGAAGAAAACAGAGAGAATCTGCTTCCAACATGAAACATTATTTTTTACTTTATTTTATTTTTATGATGACATTAGTTTGACTTTGAGGCACATAACATTTTGGACAACTGATATTATTATTATTATTAAAAAACTTATATCATACTATTTAAAAAAAATTGGGAAATGCAAGTGTTTATTATAAGGCATGATTATTTCAGTTGTTGTTGATATATGTATTTTTATGATGATATGTGCATAATATGTGGATATAATTACGGAGGCACAAGGGAATGATTGAAAAAAAAAACCAATAAAGACATACAAAGGGGCCCCACGTATTAATTATTATATATATTTATTATGTGTCCTTATCATTAATATACTTGTCCTATTATTAACTAAAGTTATTTAACTTTAGTAACTAAAGGTGGTTGAACTACTTGAAAACTACCTTTTGGAGAATAAAATGAAGAAAATAAGGACAAGGAAGAGATGATTAATTAGAGAGAGATACTTCTGATAAGGTTTTCTCTTGTTTCAAGTGAGATTTCTTATATTCATTCTTTCATTTTTTGAGTTTCATGAGAGCTAAGTTCTCTTGTTGACAACATGATTAATCTAAAGGTGGAAAAGAAGAAAGGATTGGGAAGCATAGACTTTTGACATGCTTCAGAAGGTCATTCATTTATCTTAGCAGTATGTTTAGTTTGATTAGAATTTATGAGTTCATTTTCAGTTCCGATTAAGGATATTTTACAAAGTCAAGACTTGATGAGCTTGTGGATTGGATTGATCCAAAATATTACAGTCTTAGTCTTTTTCTTTCAGACACGAGTTATCTTTGTATGATTTTAAATACCATCCTAGACTTATGAGTTTGGTTATGGTCCAAACCCTCACAAGGGTTTGTAAAGAGGAACTTGGTTGTAACTCAAAAAAGGAATCGTTAATAAAATATGGTTTCTTCTCAATTTGAGACTTATGGTTGCTATTTTTCAGATGTATGTGTTCTTTATTTATTCATTTAAATTTTTATAAGCTTTATACATAAACACTTTTTACTTTTTTTAGCAAAGGCACATAATTTGATAATAACATCAAACCCAAGAACTTATTTCT
>JZKD02S0099689.1:250206-281287 GCA_000966675.3 Picea glauca
TATTTTCAGGTGCAGATGGGTCCACATGATCAAGAAATACAAGGCTAAATAGGTTGCCAAAGGACTTCATCAGATCTGTAAATATTTCTACATCTTCATGAAGACTTTTAGTGAGCAGAAGTTTTAGACTTTGTGGGATCGTCTTGCAGTGAAGAACATAGTTGCATAGCAACTACCATTCTCTTCTTTTGATGCATTGTATTTTGAGGGGGGGGTTGTTCCCATGTGGTTTTCCCTATTTCCTCATTTTTATTCAGTGTTCATTAGTTGCATTGTACATGAGTACCTAATATGGCCTAGTAGTCTGGACTCATTTTTTACTCCATAGTGATGTTCACGGGGGGTGTTGGAGAAATTTATATTTTCGGCACACTAGTTCAGTGAGAGTTAACTAACTAGTTCTATTTTATACTTTCTATTTTAGATCATCACTATTATTCTATTATGCATGCATGCATCCTGGTATTATGGAATGTTATGTCCTATATATGAGTGTATTCCACTCATTCATTGTATCATATTGATCATATTGATCATCATCTATGTATCAATCATCATCTCATTGGAGTAGTGTGAATATATTTTCTCATTCTTCCATATTGAATCTCTCTTCCTTTCTTGATAAGCTTTGTTTGTACTTGATTTAGCTAGATCTCTTGTGCAGGTTTCGATGAAACATCGACACTTTTTATGTAGCACTTGCTTCCAAAAACTTTGAAGTATTTTACTGTTGCTAGTCTACCTTTCCATAATTCATATGGTGTTTTGTTGTTGTTGACTTTGATTTTCCCTTTGTTTAGAATGTAAAATGCAGTGTTGACTGCTTCAGTGTTCATTAGTTGCATTGTACATGAGTACCTAATATGGCCTAGTAGTTGAGACTCATTTCTTACTCCATAGTGATGTTCACGAGGGGTGTTGGAGAAATTTATATTTTCGGCACACTAGTTCAGTGAGAGTTAACTAACTAGTTCTATTTTATATTTTATATTTTAGATCATCACTATTATTCTATTATGTATGCATGCATCCTGGTATTATGGAATGTTATGTCCTATATATGAGTGTATTCCACTCATTCATTGTATCATATTGATCATATTGATCATCATCTATGTATCAATCATCATCTCATTGGAGTAGTGTGGATATATTTTCTCATTCTTCCATATTGAATCTCTCTTCCTTTCTTGATAAGCTTTGTTTGTACTTGCTTTAGCTAGATCTCCTGTGTAGGTTTCGATGAAACATCGACACTTTTTATGTAGCACTTGCTTCCAAAAACTTTGAAGTATTTTACTGTTGCTAGTCTACCTTTCCATAATTCATATGGTGTTTTGTTGTTGTTGACTTTGATTTTCCCTCTGTTCAGAATGTAAAATGCGGTGTTGACTGCTTCTCTCCAAAACTTGTCTGATAGTTTGGTTTCATTCAACATTTTTCTAGTCATCTCTTGTATAGTTCAATTTTTTTTTCTACCACTCCATTCTGTTGTGGAGTTCTTGTGGCTGAAAAAAGTCTTTTCATCCCATGAGTCTCACAAAATTATTCAAATTCATTTAAGATAAACGCACCTCCTCTGTCTAATCTCAAACACTTGATTTTAAAGTCAATTTCATTTTCAACCAAGGCTTTGAATGCTTTGAACTTCTCAAAAGCTTCAGATTTTTCTTTTAGGAACGTAACCCATGTCATTCTAGAATAATCATCAATGAGCAACATGAAGTAATTTTCACCTTGTAGACTTTATGTTCTTTTAGGCCCACAAAGCTCTTTGTGAACGATTTCCAGTGGCTTCGTTGTTGAGTACTCCTTTGATTTAAAGATTGTTCTTGTATGTTTTCCATGTTGACATTGCTTGCAAAGAGTGTTTGAAGGTTTAATAATATTTGGCATGTCTCTCACTGCTTGTTTAGTGTTGATTTTCACCAGATTATCAAAGTTTATATGACCCATTCTTCTATGTCATAACCAGTTTTCATTTGTTTGATCCATTTATCAATTTTCTCCCTAGATCTCTTTGAGGATATATAGATTATTTGATGTTCTATATGCACTTGCCACTAATATTCATGAGCCTTCCTTCCTTATTTAACAGCCTTGAGAGTTAAATGTGAGATTGTGTCCTTGATCACACATTTGACTAACACTAAGAAGATTGTGTTTCAAACCATCAACATACAAGACATTTTTTGTTTGTCTTTCCATTATTGAGACATGGAGTACCTTTTTCCATCTATCTTTGCGGTAGCATCGCTTCCAAATGTCTCGTTGCCTCCTTTAAATTCTTTCATAGTGAGAAACTGGCTCTTGTCACATGTTACATGGCTTGAGCATCCACTGTCAATGTACCATTGGTTTCCTTTGTTTTGAGCATGAAGGGAAATTTGCACAAGCATATATTCCTCCTTTTGCATCATTTTTCCTACTTCCTTTTCCAAACTCCTATGAGTTCTTTCTTTTGTTTGACAAGGGTATCCACATCCTTGTTTTGTCTAGAAGTTTCCACAAGGTTACTTCTATAATAACGTGTTTTGTGCCCATGGTTTTGGCATCTATAGCATACAACATTGTAATCAAATAAAGAGGTAAATGAGTTATAGTTTTTGTTTGGGAGTGTATAAGAATCCATGCCTTTTTTGCATACATGATTATTTCTTGTATATGTTCTAGAATCTATTGCTTTATGACCAAAATGATTACAGTAAAAACAATAGCCAAAGAAATAATTTTGGTACCAGTTCATGCGAGGTCGCCTTGGTGGGAAAGATATTTTGAATCTATCCTTGTTGTCCTTAGGAGAAATCCCAACTTTCTGCAGTAAATTATTTTCTTTCTTCTTGTTGTCTTCATCACTGATGGAAATTTTGAGTACATTGGCATAGCTTTCATATTTTTCTTCATTTACTTTCTTTGATGGCCCTGCAACTTCTAGATCTTCTTTGGTGGTCATCTAACTCTTATCATAACCAAGACCCATCTTAATAAATGGTGACCTTTGACAATTGATTATATGATCTAAGGTTTCGGCACTCTTTTCAAACTTCAAGCTTATGTTCAACTAAGTAGTTGACTTTTCCAAATCCTTTCTTAAGGAACCAAGTTCAACTTCAGGCTTCTCGCAATTTTCTTCTTTTTATTTCAATTGAATTCTTACCACTTCTTCTATCTTTCTTGCCTCTTATAATTGAACTTTCAGGCTTCTGATGAACTTTTCTGATTCTTCAAGAATTTGTGACATTTTGGTTTTTGAATCACGTTCCTCTTCTTCATATTTTTGTAACTGCTCCTTTTGTTTTAAATTCTTTTTCCTAAGATTCTTTATTTCACTTAAGGCGCGAACGAGTTCTTCTTCAAGATCCACTTCTCCATATGATTCAGCATTTTCCTCTTCTTTTCAATCCATCATTTCCCTGTCTTCATCAATCTTAGGTTTGATTGCCATAAAGAGAGTTTCTTTTCTATCATTATCATAATTGATTTCACTACTTTCTTCAGACGAGTCACTGACCCCTCTTAAGTAGAGGCTCTTCTTGTGTTTATAAGAGTTCTTCTTCTTTTCATGCCTGTCATGTTTGTGGTTAGTCTTGTGTTGATGATGTTTTCTCTTTAGATTACAGTCTTCTTCATTATCACTACTTTCATTTTTCTCATATGGACACTTAGTAGCAAAATATCCTACTTTTCCACAATTAAAGCATTTAAAGGGAAACTTACCTTTGTATTTTCCAAATCCCTTTTTGAGTTTTCTCACAAAATTTGCTTTCTCTACGTCTGATTCACAGATAGAACAATCGCTTGATTTCACTCTTTGTTCTTCGTCTTCTTTGAGGCTTTGAAAGTTGCTTCCATTTTTTATGGTTTTCCTTTTCAAACCTCATTTCATATGCGGTAAGGATCCCATGCAACTCATCCATTGTTAATTGATCAAGATCATTTCTTTCCTCAATTGCAGAAACTTTGGCATCAAATATTAAGGGGAGTGACCTCAAATCTTTTTGCAAATCATTGAATCTTCAATGGTTTCACCAAGCCCTCTGATAGTGTTGACAATTTCTTCCACATGGAGGAGATAGGCTGCAACATTTTCTTCGTCTTTCATTTTCAGACTCTCAAACTGTCTTTTATGATTTTGGAGCTTAGCCTTCATGGATTGTTTGAAGTTTGTACCAAATTTATTTCATTGATTTGCATGCATTACTTTGACAAACTCTGATTCTGATAGTCTGCACAAGATGACGCTCATGGATTTTGCATAGGTTGTTCTGTGAAACAACAGAGCCTTGTTTGTAGAAAAGCCTTCCTAACTGGCCATGTGTGCTCTCGAGATCTACCTTCTAGTGGTTAGATTATTTTCGAAAGAACCCACTATGATACCAATTGTTAAGCACACACTTATACTGAGAGGGGGGGGTGAATCAGTATAAGACTATCTTTTTTTTATAACATTCATACACCATAATGAACATAATGAAGCAATCAAATAAATACAATAATCAAAAGACACATTATTTAATGTGGAACCCCTTTAGGGAGAAAACCACAAAATGTTTTTCTTATATCATGTTGAGATTACATTCATATGAAGCACCAACTTCCAAGATTCTCCAGCACGAACTGGAAGGAGGCACCAACCCCCTAATTTATAGACACCAACCTGAAGGAAGCTTAAACTCCTTGATTTACCAGTACTGACTGGAAGGAGGCACCAACCTCTTGGCTTTACTAGCTCCAACTAGAAGGAAGCACCCACTCATTGAAACACAGGCACCAACCTGTTGAATGAAGACTCCAATATTCTTTGTCGTTTGTAGGCACCGACCTACATGAGACATTGATCCCCTTCTTTTGTTTGTATACATTGACCTACAAGAGACATCAATCCCCTCTACTGTCCGTAGGCACCTACCTACAGGAGACATGGATCCCCTTTGTTGTTTCTATCTTCACAAACTTTGCTCTACGTTCTTTACTTCTTCTTTCGTTGGATCTGCTCTGCGTTCTTTACTTCTTCTTTCGTTACATCTGCTTTGCATTCTTTACTTCTTCTTTTGTCAGGTCTGCATTGTGCTTAGATTTTTCTAATTTCGCATGATCTGCTTAGCTTTCGCTCCTTATTCTTTCACTAGATCTACTTGGCTCTCGCTCCATCTGTTTTCGCTCTGTCTTCACATATGTTCTTGCTTCTTCTTCAACTTCTGCCTTAGATCTGCACTATGCTTACTTCTTCTACTTTCACTCTTTAGCTTTCGCTTTCTTATGATTTCGCTTCTTCTGCACTATGCTCACTACTTCTTCTTTCTCTGCCTTAGATTTGTACTCACTCATTTTTCTTTTGTTGGATCTATTTTCTTCAACACCAGATATGATCTTCATCAATATATAATTGTCACTCCCTCAATGATGTTTTATTGTCATACCTCAAATGATATCCATATGAATATTACATTTTTGACCCACATCTTCCTTTTTTCTCATAACTCTCTTCTTTATTTATATTTTTCCATAAGTTTTATATGAAAAGTCGTGTTCTTTTTTTTAAATTGGTGGCTTTTATTAAATAATAATTGATTTTGCCCCCTTTTTAATTTTTAATTCACTTTTTACCTTACCATGGGTAGATACCACCATGCTTTGCAAATACCATGTGCTCTTTTACTTTTACCATTTTTTTTAAACTCCACTTCACTTTTACATTTTTCTTTAATCCACTTTCATATTTATTCCTCTTTTAAGTAAACTCCACTTCCACCTAACTTTTCAACTTTTGTTATTTATTAAAGTCATATTTATATTTAATCCACTTTCATTTTTACTTTTGTATATATTAAAGTGATACCAAGGTCACTTTTATATTTAATCCGCTTTCTAACATTTGACATCAATGACAATATTTTATTCAACAAAAAGAATATTAAAGTTACTTTAAGTGATTCATTTTTATAATTTAAGTGAGATGCACTTTACAATAAAGTTATGAGATAATTTATATTTGTATGAACTTTTTCAAGAAGTAGCTTAATAAAAAGAGATTTGAACTCAAGACTTCTTATTAAATAAAACAACTTTTAATCAAGTGACATAATGCAAAATATATAACAATTTTAATGGAGGAGAGTTTTTTTTTTTAACTATTTGTCTGAAAGTGCGTGTTTACCCCTGAAACCCTTATTTTTTCCTGCAAAAAAACTTCAACAGAGTTGCACACAAAAGCAAATGAAATTTCAAAAAAATAATTTTTGAATCTCAACAATAATGGGGTTAGATATCGGTTAGCATACCCCAAAAATGCAAGTTTTCTCCCTATTTTTGATTTGTCAAGCTCGCATAAAGCACAAAGCAAAGAGCATATGCAGAAAAGAAAACAGTTTTAGCTCTATTTCTGATTTTCTAAGATCGTTCAAAGTGCATGAAAAAAGAGCATACACAGGTCGAAAAGAGTATCAATCGGGAAGATATATTGACTCTGTAATTTATTTATTTTTTAAAAAGGGTGTATTCCGAGTTTATACCTTCGAATCTGACAAAAATGGTTGTATCTTGGGCAAACATAAACAACATTTTTGAGTGAAACGAAAAGTGTTTCCACAAAAAGTAGTGTTCTGGACATAATGGAATAGTCCGCTCATCCTAGAAATGCATATAAATAGAAAACCCCAGGAATGCAACAACATGGGTTCGAATCTTGATCTACAACAGGAGCAAGTCTTCAAACAGGCTTCGATACCATGTTCGACAAAATAAAGTGTTTCCACACATGGTGAACACCTTCAGTAATTGCTTACACAACCATATCAAAGATCAATACACGAGTGTTTTAACGTGATTAAAACTCTCAAAGAGGAAAATAGTCCACTATCCCAACCAACATGGCCACTTGAGGCAATATACTCATACAAAAAAAAAAAAAAATACAAGAGAGTTTCTCACAATTGATCATCAACAAATGACCCTCCATGCTCTTTAAATAGAGATTAAGGAACAATCGGGTGTTAAGCCACAAATCAATGTAGCCATTGAGATCAAAGAGAATATAAGTTGTCGGATTACTCTATGTCTAGAACATATGGTGAGTGATGGATTACATAACTACAAATGCATACTAAAGAAACACACTTTTACTAAGATGATCTTAACTATCTCCTATTTGTCTAAATATCATAACACCAACCATCAAGATAACATGGTTAGTGGGCTTATGTATAAAAAATTTGCATTTCTTGCATTTGTATTGTCTTTCTCTATCAAGACTTCATCATGCAAATAATCCATATCTTCAAATATTTAAGAAAACTATTTCTAAAAGACAAACTAGATCTAGATTTGTCCAATCTCTAGATTCTTTTATTAGCTAGAGTGGTTCTCTTTATTTATGACTGAATAGGAGTAGTATTCTCAGTCCATCTTTTGGGAACTTCCAACACTTTCTAACAAATTGTAAAGGTCGAATTATATTGATTTTGATAATTTGTCTACAAGACTACACTTTCTCCTTTAACTCCACCATGCAACACAATAGGATTGAGGGTATTGGTTACTATGTAGACAACTCTATAATGCAAGGCAAGGTGTTCACTTTTGTGCTTCTATGATTCCTCTTTATGGTGTTTAGTTTATTCTATAACAGAATTGGTGTTTTGTTATATTTCTTTTGTATCACTTGTGATTATTCTGCATATCTCATATTCCACTTGTGATATTCCAACTATTGGGTTACAGTAGTGTGTTAACTCTTTATCTCATGGAAGTGATCCTCCCAAGTTGGTATTGGAGCCATATCCATTGTTGTATCTTTTATACCTCATATGTTTTAAAGTTTTCCTAGTTACCAATATGTTCATATTTCGATTGCCAGAATATCATGTATCATGTTATCGTGGTGATTCTCCAATTTTATGTTGCCTTTATTATCATAGTTTACGCCTCTATAAGCATGTTGATTTCCCCATATTTCCCATATGTGTGGTGAAATTCATTGAGAACTCTTTTCAATCGAAGTTTCAAAGAAAAGGATTAATCCAGTGTCATAAGATGAAGCTAGTGGTAAGAACATATGTAAAACTCTTTGAGTTATGGTTGGAATATGCCCAATTCTAATCCCCTCAATTATAATGTAATGGTGCAAATATCAATTAGGTTGGTGAGCTAATATGGTTGAGAGGGATAGCCTGTATTGATTAATATGGCCAAAAGTTGAATTATGTATTTTGTACATTAAAATAATTAATAAATAATAATTGTTGGCTAGGGTACAAGAAGGATGGTAACGACGGGGGGCTATATTTCCATGAGTGAGGGGGCTAAAGAGGGGACCAAGGGTTTACTCATTTTTATTAATTCATCTCATTCATATTAATGTTTATCCACCTTTGAAATATCAAGAGAGATATTAAAGAGATGTAAGAGTGGTGGGTGGGAAAGGTCAACTCACTAATTTACGATAACATGGGCTAAGTGCGTTTACTTCTTGGGAAAAGTGCGAGTCAATCTTGCATGAGAAGAAAAGGAAATTCGAGTGCCTTTTTGGGACAACTTTTCATGTTAGTTTTGGAGAGCAAGAGGAGGGTTGAGTGCTGAAAAAAGAGCACCTACCATGATATGTTTAAGGATAACCATTGTTGGGTTGAGTTATATGTTGAAAACGAGGTTGTAGGCTACTTATGAAGGTTGTATGCCTATGAGTGACATTTCCTATTGAGGCAATGGCTCAAGAGCCTTGAGAAATTTGTGTGAACACTCCTGGAATAACAAAGAATTCCTAGAGTCTTCAATTGTGAGATTTCCTAGCCAATCGAGTGCATTGGAGCTCGGGAGGGAAGTGGGAAGGCCTGAGGGACTGTGTGCGGCAAAGGGGGATCCCATTACTCGGGTTGTGTGGGTTGAGGAGGAAAGATAGAGATGATGGATTGGAATTTTCTATGGATTAGAACTTGGGCATTGGGTTGTTGAATTATGGAAAGTGGAAAGCCTAGAGGGTCATACCTCCTTCTGGACTCATAGCCTCACCTTATGGGTGGCTTGTTGTTGAGATTTGGAACAACAATCCTATGGTTGGGAGAATCGCCCCCTGTATTTTGAAATTTATTTCCATTGTGTTTATGTTTAATTTGAATGTTGTTGCTATGTCTTTGTATGATTGCATTCTACTTTTAGAGATGTTGTTATCTGCATGAATTAATTAGCATGTTGTTTGGTGTTAGTTTTGTTGAGCCAAAACAAAAAAATTAAGTGGGTTTAGCAGGCAGGGTTCTTTACAAGTGGTATCAGAGATGTAGGTTAAAACATTGGGCCTGTAGGGCCGCTGCAAGAAAAAATATAGTTGTTGTTGTGTCTTTAAATGAGGAAGAATTTTGGGATTGAGCCAAATCCCCTAATTTTTTGGCATCTATCAATCAAAATTGACTTGTGTGTGTCGAGAATTACAAACGGGCAAGTGGGTTTTGGTTAGGGAGACCAAAAGGGTCAAATTCATGGCAAAACCTAGGGTGTTGGCAACTAAAATTGAAGTTCGCCTAGTAGATAAATTGGGGTCAAAACTCCTCGAATTTAGTTTCAGTGTTGAGATCTCTTGTTGTAGAGGTTGATTCGGATGATTGAAAGGTCAAGTGTGGCTTGGAGCAATTAATTTTATCTCTAGAAGCCAAGTTTAGGGTTTTGTGACAATCACAGGCTCGAAAAATGCAAAAAATATCAACTAAGTGTCGAAAATAATGAAGTCGTTTATACAGTGTGTATCAATAAAGAATGAATATCTTCATCAATTCACCGAAAAGAAAAAAAAAATACGACAAAGGAATATAAGTCGTCGGCAAAAGATAAGTTTTCATCGGTGAAACGCCAAAGAAAGAAAGCTTTTTGTCGTTGATACAATGTGTATTGTCAAAGAATGCACATCTTTCGTCGATACATCGGCGAAAAAGATAATATTGTGCCACCAATACATCTGCAAGAATATGGATTTTTCATCATCAATATGTCGACAAAGAAATATTATTCTACACTGAAACTTTGACGAGAAAAACAAGTAAGTCACCGACAAGGGGAGTTTCGATGGAGAAAGAAAATCTTTCGCCGATACAGTGCATCGGCGAGAAAAGCATATAGGTTGTCGATACAAAAGCAAGAAATATGTTAAGTCATTGTGCTATAGTGGGAAAACCCCCCTCTGGACTACACTAGGGTTCAACATGTAGGCAGATCTAACCGTCTAAAAGTTTCCTACTTTTCTAACTACCCGGAATATACCCCAAATTCATACATGAAATACAAAGTGAAAAGATCATGTAACTTTACCTTTTACTCTGCATCCGGTGTCGATCCTCTCGCATTTGATAGCTTTGCTGACTACAAGCCTCCTCCCAAGGCTGGCCTGCATTCACAAACAAATAAACATGAAACTACGAACATTCATCTCAAATATAAATCATGGGTTAGATGTTAGAATAAAACATAAATCAAACATAGATATTTGGCACATCATATTTCAGGACAGAAAAAGTATTCCTTTTATTGATATCACAATGTTTACTTACAACAAAGGTCGGCGACTACTCCACGAACCTAGTCTGGGCTCCTCTTCACCAAGCTCCAACTGTGCCTCCATGTATCTTTCTCCTCTCACACTTCTTCTAGGGAAATGGCATAGGCTTGTGATGGAGGAAAAAGGGAAAAATAGGAAATTTTGATGTAAATCTCACAAGGTGGTTGCAATTCTTGGGGCAAGGAGGGGATGTGAAACGGGCAAAGTTTCACTGTTCTTATGCTTATTCTTGGAATGAAACCCCAACACCTCCTTTTACATGATAAAAGGATGGTTATTTGGTTGGGTCACGGGCTATAGGCGGTGGGACAGTTGGGAAACTACCCAATAGCCCGTAATCTCAATGAATTCCTTGAACCTTTTTTAATTTTTGCAACATTTGTGGGTATACACAAACTATAATGGTACAACTAGCGTACGTACGTGATTTGTAGTGGTGCAACAAGCCTGTGTACATGGGAAGTAATGGTGCAAGGTGATACATATTCAAAAATAGTGTTTTTAAGAAGAGTTGCTCAGTGGTGGCTTGGGAAATAGAAAGTAAGAGGGCCAAATGTCAGGTATGCATGTATGGTGCAATTTAGGGTTATAACAGATGCCCCCTAATGTGTGAGGTCAGAAGAGCATCTGATGGACGAAATACATTACAAAATCTTCACCAATGTACAAAGAGAGTGAGCCCGGGACCAGAGTTTGGGAGGTGCCATCTGCAAAATAACAATTGTCTCTTCGAGGCGGGCATACCCATGCTTGGGATGAAAATAAATCATGGTTGCCAATCAAATACACTGCATATCCATGTCATATAACTATATAAAGTGTAGCCATGAGCAATACACAACGAATCTACATTTCAAAATAAAAGATACACTTGTATAGTATCCAGCTTCAAGAAGCAAATGACGCCTGATGGTTGGAGATGAGGCCTTCAAAGCTCAAGCAACAACTTCAAGATCTTCAAAACTCAGGTAGGAGTGTAATGTGAGTGTATGAATTCACTACCCGAAGGTGTTCGACGGCTCGTCAGGAACAGACAAGAGGATCTCAGTGATCAAGCAGAGAACTTCATTGATTTCGAACAAGGACTTGATTGGACTTTCGAGATGGTTGGACATGAGGTCAAGAGACAAACTGCAAAAAGGATAACTCGGGTTGAGTAAAACTTCCCTTGGATAATAGCATGACAGATGATCAGACTCAGGCAGCATGACATTGACATAAGTCTATGATGCAAGAGGCAATGCAAACTCTCCATGTGTTTGGAAGGATAACCAAATGGAGGAGGACACGGCTCTATGTAGAGAGAACAGCTTCCTAAGGTCATATTAAATCCCAAATCTTGACAAACAAATGGAAGGATGTTCTTTGTCCAAGGGCGACTCATTGTGCTGCCATAAAAGAAAATATATTTCCCATCCTCTTTTTGGGGTATTTTTTATTTTTTTGTCTTTTTCAATATTTTTAAACAACTTGAAAAAGAATAAAAGAATGCTACGTTACAATGGAGGAATGGGTGTCACAAGCATACTAGTTCCAAGCGCAAGGAACACACTAATTCTTAGAGAAATGAGACATGTGCAGGAAAAGGACACTCGGGGAAAACTCCTCCATGGCTCAAGGTGTCAGTTCGCAGAGGCAAAGTGTTATAAGGCTTGCGTATAAGGCATGCTTCAAAAGGTTAAGTTGAGAGCAACATGAAGCCGACATTAGGCCAAAGATGCAGATATGCAAATGCGATTAGCAAGACACGATGAAACCCCCTTCAATGTATTTTCCACGAGCCCGGAGAAGGTAAGCTTGGTGATTTTTCATTTTTAGAGAGTCTAAAAAAGCATAAAAGAAGACTCCATTGGGGTACCTTTTTCGAAAATAGTCTAGTCGGTTCGAAAAAGGGATAAAATAGCACTGAAAAGACATCTATTCAAAACCATTTTAACGAGTGTGACACAAAGACAAGATCACTCGGCAATCTTTTCAATTTAAAGGAGTCTGAAAAGAGCTTAACTATGGACTCGCTATCCTTTTCTAGATTTCGTCCCCTTAGCCCGAAAAAGTAAAATTTGCTGAGGAGAACTCTCCTGGCGAGACGAATCTCTGAAGGTGTACCTTTTTCCTCCTTAATCTACAGGCTAGAAAATGGGGTAAACTCATGCCAGTAGATGTTTTTCTGGACCAATTTTAACGAGTGTGAAGGAACAAGGTCACTCGGCGATCTTTTCAATTTTAAGGAATCTGAAAAGAGCTTAGCTATGGACTCCGTAAGGGATGTTCTTCTGGACCAATTTAATGAGTGTGAAGGAACAAGGTCACTCGATGATCTTTTCATTTTTAGGGAGTCTAAAAAGAGATTAACTATGGACTCCATGGGGGTTCCTTTTTCGTAAATTTAGTCCCTCAGGCCCGAAAAAGGGTTTAACTTATACCTGAGAATACTCTTCTAGCGAACCAAATCTCCTAGAGTATACCTTTGTTCGTAAAATTGACCATTCGGACCGGAAAAGGGGTAAAATACCGCCAGACAAATGTGCCTTCAAATTTGAGTTTGGCGAGCATGAAGGACAACAATATCGCTCCACAATCTTTTCATGTTTAAAGAGTCTGAAAAGGGCTTAAAGAAGACTCCAAGAGACCACGACATGGACACCAAAATGCAACAAGGATCTATCTAGGGCATCCATGTAGAGGTAGGCTCTACCACCTCACCACGGCACTTCTAAAGCAGCAATGATAGTTCTATACCACAGTTTGGTGGGATCGATCCTATGGCAAAGAAAAAAAGACAACTAGATGCAGAAAGTGGAGGTGGAATTCTAACTTAAATGCAAAAAGTTGGAAAAACGACTTTTTACCAAAGGACCTTTAAAAGTGACCCATCTCCCAAAATTTTGTCAAACCAAAAGTGAAGTGTATCGTAACATCCAATGAGAAACTCAAGAACCATATTAAATGATTTTCAAGCCGAAAAAATGACAAAAGGGTTCAAAAAAGTGGCAAAAAAGGTCGAAAAACTCTATAAATAGAAGCTGACAGCTCATTTTCACCATTGCAAATTGAGAATTAACCAAAAAGCTAAAAAGACCCCTTTGCTAAAAGAGTTGATTCCAGGAGCTTCAGAGGACGAAACGAACTTCTGCTCGGACCAAGTAAGTACAAATTCATCCCTCTTGCATTTCCATACTTCATTTATGCATTTATTTTAGTTTTTTGGGGGCGTGCCCTCCTAAAAAAGGTCGGCCCTACGTGTACGTGGGTTGTCCAAGGATAGCCCATGGGCAGAAAATAATCTGTCCGCGTGCATACGCGACTGTGTCCAAGACAGCCCGCGTATACCCTCAAAAACCTAGAAAAAATGAAAAAGCAAGAGTTGACTCCCCCCATGAACTTGTCATGTGACGGGATGTATGTCCACTAGAGAGAGAGGGAGCATGAGGACATTACTATCTCCACATTGAAACAATGTGGATTATGGAAGTTCTTTCGATGTCCATTAATGAGGGCACAACCCAGGTTATTGAATGCCTTGGTGGATTATTGGCACCCTGACGCTGAGGCGTTTATTCTTGAGGGGCAATCGTTGACTCCAACGACTGAGGACATATACTTTCTGACTGGACTGTTGAGAAGAGGGGAACCAGTCAACTTGCGTTCATTTCCCCCTGGGCCCCACAACATCACCGAGTTGATCGGAATGCATTGTGAGGTCGACACTGAGAAACTAGGATCTCAAGTGCCAATCCACAAGATTACCAACCTATCACTTAAGGTGATAGTTCTTCTTATTGGGCGGATCACTAGATCTACGGCCTTACATCAAGCCTCTCGAGCGCACATGTATTGTGCAGTTTAGTGCCTAAACCCACAAGTATTCGACTGGAGCACGACCATGCTTGACTTCATGAAGAGACAACTCACCGAGTGTCGAGGGCGAAGTAACAAAAACTTTGGATTTGGTACCATTTTATACTCGTTCTTCTTCGAGAGGGTACCCAACATGAGTCGACGAGAGATGGTACGAGGGCATGTGGCCTCCTTCCCAGCAGTGTGTAGGTGGGCAGCATTGTTGCCGCGATAGGGGGGAGGAAGGACCATAGAGGCCTTCGATGATACATTTTTTGATTGGTCGGCATGGCAGATTCCGGCAATAGAGGCCTACCCCTATGCCAGAATCAACTTTTCCAGGGATCCGGACATGCCCGTACCTCTTGGAGAGGAACGAGGAGAGATAGGTACATTTGTTTTTAGAGTTGTTTAATTTTTAGTTTCTTTTTATATATATCATTTTTTATGTGTACCAGAGTATCTGACAACTATGTATCTGTTATCTACAAATGTGGGACAAGTGCGTCCAGTAGACTTCTCGAGGACCAGGCGGCGTCCTCGACCAAAGGTAGTACCAGCAGCGATCGTCGGACCAGCAGTAGGGGGACCTCCAGTCGAAGAGGCTAAGAGAGTTTTGAGACGGGTGGAGCAGAACCTCACTATGCTCACTCGTACAGTTCCCATGGTCGAGATCGAGGATCTCCCGCCATCGATGCAGCCTCACGTAGTTGGGGTGCCACGGACCTAGGTCCAACTCTTCTGACGTTTGACAAACGTCGTTTTTCACTATGGCAAGGCCAACAGGCCTCGTTCTTAGCTATGATGGACTACTTACGTGTCGAGGACACTCTTTGTATATTTTTGAGGGCATAAGCCCCACGATGTATACCAGATTTATATTTTTGAGGCGTTCGCGCCCACCGATGTACTTTGACACTTTTTGATATATATGTGTGTGTGTGTGTGTGTGTGTATTTACATCTTTTATGTCTCATGGATCACATCTCTTACAAATGTATGTACATGTGTATGCGTTTGCTTCTTTTATGTGTGTAAAATATGTCAATCTAATACTTGATTAGCTAGAGTATCTGTGATTTGATTTAATCTCCTAGGAACATGGATATACGTAATGTAATCAAAGCAGTGTTCTAAGAGACGTACCCTAAGGAACCGTCGGTGTAAAGTAGGATCATAAACACGGTAAACCCCATTTAACTAGGACACAACCAGTTGTGCATCTAAGTAGACTCGGAGGTGAGAGATACCATGTGACAGAGCATCACGAAGCAACTCTATTACTGTGTTGTACTTAGCAACATTGTTTGTGGCGTCACCTAGACAAATACCTCTAGAAGATAGCAACTGGCCTTGAGGCATGAAAATCACCCAAGCTGCGGAAGCAAGCCTTTAAGTGCGTCAGCTAGCGTCGTCTGCAAACCCAATGAACACCTCTGATTCACTTGACATCTGCCACAGTGAAAAAGATGACATCAAAACGACACATACATAAAACAAAAAGACAAAAAACTAACTCTATAAGAACTATACATATGTACAAGAAGTCATCCAAGGCGACCCACCTACGAGTAATACTTCTTGAGGTAGAGCCCATTTCTAGGCTCCGCCAAAGAATTTCCCTCAAAGTAAACCAGACGATAAGCACCCTTCTTTAGTACCTCCTTCACGATGAAAGGTCTGAACCACATGGGTTTGAAATTGCCTACCCCCAAGGGATCCTTATCTTGGTCATAGACCAGGACAAGGTCGCCTTCATAAAAAATCCAAGGACGAATGGACCGATCATATTGACACTTGAGTCATTGATTGTGAGCCTCGTTAGCCAAGGCTGTGTCATGACACTGCTCATCGAGCTGCTCGAGATATAGAAAAGTGTTTCTCAAGTGGTGAAGTGTCTGGAAATAACTGTACTACCAACTTTAGAGATGGGATCTAGAACTCTATAGGCAAGACTGATTCCATCCCGTAAACGAGTTGAAAAGGTGAAAAACCAGTGGCAGTCTTTACAGATGTTCGGTAGGCCCGTAACGCCGAGTACAACATCAAATGCCAATTTAACTTGGCAGAATTGATTGTTCGTTGTAGAATGGTCTTAAGGGACTTATTCACAGCTTCCACCTAACCATTCGCTTGTGGGTAGTAGGGTGATGAATGCTCTTGCCTCAACCCAAGCTTTGATGTTAACTCAGACATTATTTTATTCTGAAAGTGACTTCCATGGTCAATGACAATCTCCTTCGGGATGTTGAACCTTTCTATTATCTAGTTAAAAATGAAAGGAGTTGATGTTTCGCCACAACTAGAGATATCCATTGGAATCGTTTCAGTGATGGTTTCCATATTACCCTCAGCATAAACTGTGTGCATAGCCAAGGGATTAATAGGACAAGACCTATCTCCAGTCATAGTCAACACGAATTCACCTGCCTCTATTCTTCTTAACTTCGGGAGAAAATAAGATATGCGATGGAGATCATCCCAGGGTCTGTCCAGACCAGTCAATGCATCTATAATCGCCTCATCAAAGGGCAAGACCAAGTCTAAAGAATTGGTAGTGGTGAGGGAACCTTGAGCCCAAATAGGCTCGAGAACTGGATCTAACTTCGGTACGGGAGTCAGATCAGGGTCGGCTGAAGCTTATTGGACAATATTGTACGCAACTTCTGTCGCGGACAAGGGTATGGACATGTCAGTATGCCTTGTCCCTTCCATCGAAGCTGATGGGGAAAGAAGAGTCCATGGATCATTAAATTAAGTCGTACGGAATGACGACACTTGAAAATTTTCAGCCCTAGGTTGGTCGGGGACAGTCGATATGTACTTGACATCATTGGAAGGATGCGGGTAATTGAAAGTACCCATAAAAGGTGGGCACAAACCAACCCCTACGTTGACAATGTTGGGCTGAGGGTTATCAATCATCAGGATCGTGGATGCCCCCGATGAAGGGTCAAGCCTGGAGAAGGACAACTGATCAATGGCTACAATTCGGCCCTCGTGTGGAAACAATAGGAACCGAAAAACTGTGGCAACCACTGCATGCATTGTGTATGTCCAACTCCTTCCTAACAGCAAGTTGTAGTTGAGAGGCGCATCGACCACTTCAACTTCGACACACATAGTCTTCCCTCCTAACTGCATAAGGAAAGAAGGGATGATTCCATGTGGTCTGAAAGAACGACCCTCGAAAGTAGTAAGCAGAGTAGGTGATGGAGACAAAATGGGTTGGCCAATGGCCTTCCAACACACCAACGACATCACGCATGTCGAGGTGCCCTCATCAACCACCGTGCAGAAAATATTTCGGGTAAAATATTTTGTGGGGTGAGCCACTACTATCTGAAACACAGCATGGTAGTGGAGATGAGGTTTCAAGTTGGTCACATCAAGCATGATCGTTCCCAGATTACAAGTCTCAGTGGATCCCAAGGCAGCTAACAGAGCCTTTCTCTACGAAGGGCATCTCTAGAGGACCTCCAAAGCAAACATCGCGCAAGGGGTTTGTGACAAATCCTCCACCACAGAGTAATTTTGGGTGGCCCTCGTATTTGGATTATGCGAAGCTTTCTTGAATGCCCCTTTCAGGATACGTGTCATTGTTTTGCCCATCATCTTCTCAATATGGAGAGGAATATATGGGTTTATGGTCTCCTTACTCTTTTCAACAGATTTTGGCATTTCGTAGTCGTGTGCCCTAGTTGCTATGTAAGCGTCACCTTTCATCATATAAACATTCGCAGCCAAGGGATTACTAGAAGACAGAGGGGGTCCCTGACTTCCCCCATCCGTGCTTGCAGAGGCTTGAGTCAAATTTTGCCCATGTGGAAATGGGTTTGTTAACACAATAGGTTGTTGTTGCGCCAATAACTTCTGGGCCTCTACAAGCCGAGGGCACAGGTGAGTCAGGTGGTCTTCCATGTAAAGGTTACACGAATACTTCAACTTTTTCTTCTCTGTGTTTCCCCTGCCAACATTATTGGTGGATTTCTTATCCCCTTACCCTTCTTGTTTCACTATTTTTTCTTTACGTTGGGTTGTTGGTTGAACTTAGGGTTCGTCGAATGCACACTATGTACATCCGACATTTGGGTAGGGGGAGCAGTCGAACCAATGGTTTGGTTTGTCGTTGTCTGATGTATCGACAATTGTTTCAATTGATTTGACAGTTGATCAGTGGGCTTTGCTTGTGCTGAACCAACTCTACCATCGGCATGTGGTCCAGACTTGTGTCTGGCCTTGTCAAGGATGGACCATGGCGCATCTGGTAAAACTTCATAGAGTAAACCAAATTGAGAGTATATCAGTTCAAGCTATTGAGCTCTCATTATCACCTCTTCCTCGAAAAACACTCCCGACGTTGCAACGTCCTTGGATAACTGAGGCACCAAAGATTTAAGGAACCACTCCACCAGGAAGGCTGGTGGGACCGGTACTTTTATCAAACTCTTCCGACGTCGCCATTATCGGATGTGATCCGAGATATGATCAGCCTTTGTTTTCTCAAAGTTGGCCAGCAATTCGGTGCTAGCATCGTTCTCACAGGTAGTTGGAAATGGTTTAGGAAAACCATTTCCAATTCGTCGAAAGTAGAGTATCTTGAGCGGTCGAGCTCGATGTACCATTTCACAGCACTCCCGATAAGAGTGCGTTGAAACAGACACAACTGTACGAAGTCGTCTTGCAACGAGTTTGATGAGAACCATAGGTGAAAAGTGGTCACGTGATCGCCCGGATCTTCATTAGGCTTACCTTCGAACTTCGAAATGTCCGAGGGAAACTTAGTCGGCATAAGAGGCCAACGTGGATCGTGACAGATTGGGATGTTTAACAACCTTGACAAGTCTGGCAAATGTAACATCGCCAAAAACGATATTTTGGGTTGTTGGCTATGTACATGAAGAAAGGAGCCTGGAGTTTCACTAGCACCAGGTTGCCAAGAAAAGTTAGGCTGCTGACCAGGGTTTTGGTAAATACCATGGCCTTGGCCAGTGAACGTATATTGCGTTTGTTGGGACATCATCGGTTGATTCCCGTAATTGGACGTTGAAGGTTGGGCGGGGATTTCTCCCTGCGTTGTGTTCCAAAGATTTTGGAAAGGGTTGCCCCCTGTCGATCTGATGGGCATAGGTACTGAGCCCTGCTCGGGGTTCCATTGACCATGGAAGGGGTTGACCCCGGTCGGCATCCCTGATGAGGGAACTTCTCCCTGCCATGGATTCTAGAGTCCTTGTGAGGAGAAGACTCCTATGTTTGCCCCCTGTGTAGGAATAGTACCTTGCATGAGATTTTGTTGTCCAAAACCAGGGTTTCCCCCGATCGAGACAGCAGCTGACGAGAAAGTGTTATTAACAAAAGAGTCGAACAAAGAGAATGACATTGAACCCACCAGCGTGGTGTAGGAAGAAGATCCTAGACTTCCTACTCCAAACAAGTTGTAGTTCATGTTCGACGCGATGGGTTGTTGGAGAGCACTGCCGAGTGAAGGGGCTGAAGGAGGTATATGACCCCTGCCATAAGGAAAAGCGTTATAGGGGGCTGACATGCCCCTAATGGACCCTTGCAAAGGAGCATTTGAGCTCCCTGCCCCCAGAAACATGGTCTATAGGGTGGAGTAGGAGAGGAAGGAGGTCATTTCAAAGTTGGGCATCTCGTATGAAAACGGAGGGCCCGTCACACTCTTTGTGAACAGAGCAGTGATCGCCGCCATGGATGGAATCGAACTGCTGCATGAAGTAGAGGTGGTCGAGACCATGGTGATCCAGACTGACGAAGGTGGGTTAGGAGGCGGAATTCCCAAAGTGGTGGTAGTCGTTGAGGGCGTATGAGGACTCCCTGATGAAGTAGCAACGGTTGCTTCCATAACTGCTTGCAAAACTATCTAACGCTCGCAATGAGTTACCCTTGGAGTGGAAACCTGTATCAGGATTGGAGCCATCAAGTCAGTGATCAGAGGGTTAAACATCCCAAGAGATTCCGCTCCAAGGTCAGAAATGGTTGGTTCCTCTGGATACGAGTGTTCTCCTCTTAGAGCTGGCTCAGGTACAATTTTCTACGGCCTGGTCGCTTCGAATGACCCTTGTTGGTCAAGTATTCGTCGTAACGGTGGTGGTGGTGGCTCCAAAGTAACTGGCAGCAGGCCCTGAAGCCTTTGCGACCAGCAGAGCTCTTGATCTTCCACTTTGTGAAATGATCAACGACACAGTAAGGCTCTTACTAATGTTTTGAAACAAGCACACACTAGAAAATTTCCTACAAGGCAAAACAAGCAAACCACTATCTAGTTGGAAGAACAATTACACCAGCCAACACTAAAGCAACTTACCGGTGCAAGTGAAACTCGAACACGGAAGCACCCTCTGGGTATACTCTGCAAAGCGTGGCCCGACATCTGCTCTAGGTACCACGGTATACCCCCACAGTCACCTGTGTAAGTCTCTAAAATAAAGGCAACTAATTTTCCAGCTCGCGAATAATCACCAGGCAGGTACAGTCAGAAGTCAGGTGGACCGCAATGAGCAAGGTAACTAAGCCCGAAACCTACCGAGGGTATTAGAAGCAAGTGGTCTGGAAGACAACTAAGGATCCTGAATGGATTCGGGGTCCACAAAGCTCTGTAGGAAAATTCATTCGATAGTATCCCACGACAAGTCATCAATATGTGTTCCCCACTACGCTTGGTCCAACTTTGGAGGGGTTATCTCCACTATCTTTCTACACGCGACCTCGCGTTTATCCCCTATGTTAGAGGGGGGTCCCAAATAACTTTCACGTTTATTATACTTTTTACACTCCCTAGCTCAGACTCCGATGTTTGTTTATAAGCCTTGAAGAGATTCCTCTCCAACCTAATTCAAGGCTCTAGCCTAGACTAGTTGATTGACCCTACAAACATAAAGTCTAGTAAGTTTTAATTTTAGCGTTAATTTTAAATGGCTTGTTTTAACTCAAGGAAACGACCATGAAACTAGTGATGTGAATGGGAGATGAAGAAGGAGAAACAAACGAAACTGAAAGCAAAATTACTTCTAGTTAATCAATAGAGATTTGCAACTAACTCTTTAACCGACTTTTTGTAACTAACTTTTTCTAAGATCTTTTAAAGGAAAAACCTAAAATGAAATTTCGCTCGACTACGAGCTACTTAATGTTCTAAGCATTCAGTAAAGAACTTAAGAAAAGAACTATTTTTCCTGATAAGCAAAGTAACTAACCCAACTACTTAACCAAACTAATAAATGAAAACTTTTTCTATATTTTTTTTATGCTTCAAACAAGAAACTTGAAATAAATTCTTTTTCTTTTTCTTTAAAGCAAGCGAAAGGGGAAAAAGTGAAAAACAAGACAAGACTGAAAAATGATCTTTGGCCCACTGTGGATCGCAGGGAGTCACTAAAGACACCTAACAGGCTGATCAAAGACTCAAAGATTCACCTAAACCCTTTCAAAATAAAACACAATAAATCTTTAAAAAGAAAAGCAAACTGGCGTCAAACCCAGGCTAAGACCGTAACAACAAAGACACTGTACTTAATCAAGAAACCCATGAGAAGTATGACTTCAATCAGGGAAGAGGTTGACTTCCTCCCCTTAAAGAAAAAAATTCTTGACACAAGCACGCAACTGACACTTAAGCAGCATGTGTATGTATGCGGGTTGTCTATAAAGTAGGATGCGTATGTACGCGTGCTGAACCACAGCAGGTCGCGTACACCTCTGTAACTTCTCAAAAAAAAAGAAAACAAACAGGTAGACTGACAGGGCAGGGAGAATTGGTATGACACCAATAGGTGACCAGAATCCCTTAAAGACTCATCAAACTTACAGAAACTCAAAAGGTAATAAAACCAATTAAAACACCTAAAAAATCCCCTAAAACCCTAGAGGCTTCCCCAGTACGGTCGTCAATTCTACTATAGTGGGAAACCCCCCTTATGGACTACACTAGGGTTCAACATGTGGGCATATCTAACCGTATAAAAGTTTCCTACTTTTCTAACTACCCCGAATATACCCCAAATTCATACATGAAATACAAAGTGAAAAGATCAGATAACTTTACCTTTTACTCCGCGTTCGGTGTTGATCCTCTCGCGTTCGATAGCTCCATTGACTACAAGCCTCCTCCCAAGGCTAGCCTTCATTCACAAACAGAGAAACAGGAAACTACGAACATTCATCTCAAATATAAATCATGGGTTAGATGTTAGCATAAAACATAAATCAAACATAGATATTTGACACATCATATTTCGGGACAGAAAATGTATTCCTTTTATTGATATCACAATGTTTACTTACAACAAAGGTCGGCGACTGCTCCACGAACCTGGTCTGGTCTGGGCTCCTCTTCACTAAGATCCAACTGTGCCTCTGCGTATCTTTCTCCTCTCACACTTCTTCTAGGGAAATGGCATAGGCTTATGATGGAGGAAAAGGGGCAAAATGGGAAATTATGATGCAAATCTCACAAGGTGGCTGAAATTCTTGGGGCAAGGAGGGGATGTGAAACAGACAGAGTTTCATTGTTCTTATGCTTCTTCTTGGAATGAGACCCCAACACCTCCTTTTATATGAAAAAAGTATGGTTATTCGGTTGGGTGACGGGCTATAGGCAGTGGGACAGTTGGGTAACTACCCAATAGCCCGTAATCTCAACGAATTCCTTGCAACTTTTTAAAATGTTTGCAACATTTGTGGGTATACACAGGTTGTAATGGTACATCTAGCGTACATACGTGAGTTGTAGTGGTGCAACAAGCATGTGTACGTGGGCAATAATGGTGCAGGGCATGTACATCTTCAAAAATAGTGTTTTTAAGAAGAGTTTCTCAGTGGTGGCTTGGAAAAAAGAGCAAGAAAGAGGGCCAAATGCCAGGTATGCATGTATGGTGAAATTTAAGGTTATAACACACTCATATAGCATGTATTGACGAGGAAAGTGAATCCTACGTTGGTGAGGAAAATACATTATGTCGCCAATACATCGACGAAGAAAAGGCATTAGGGTGTCGATATGTCGACAAGGAAAACTCTTTTGGCATCGATATGTCGGTGAAAGCGATAGATCATGATCGTTGATAAAGGAGAAAATAAAGAAGAGGAAAGGAGAAAGAGAAGGATGAAAAGGGAAGGAAAAATAACCCTTTTTACCAAAAAAAGTCTGGATCCCAAAACGTTTTTGGGCATAAAAGGAGTAGTTTAAATCAAATTCAAATGAAATTTTAGGTTGCTTGTCTGCAGTGACAAGGATACAAGAATTCCAATAAGGGCCATCGGCTAATTTTGCTTCCATTTTCCAAAAAATACGAAATAGTGTATTTTAAAGGTGTG
Organism: Picea glauca; assembly: GCA_000966675.3. NCBI lineage: Eukaryota > Viridiplantae > Streptophyta > Pinopsida > Pinales > Pinaceae > Picea > Picea glauca. Next base: position 273,917 of record JZKD02S0099689.1, read on the forward strand.
GGTTGTTCTTGGTAACCAGGGCCCAGATAAGGGTGGAAGTATAATAGTTGGCTCAAAAACCATGCATGAAGATACCCATTTGGCATCTTGCCAAAATTCAAAAGGGTGTGCAGTGGAGATGATGAAATAGGGCAAAATCCATTATTTTCGGACTCATAATAGGAAGAAAAGGGACCCCAAATCACCTGTCAAAAAAAAATTATTACTCAAATTTTTATCTACTCATCAATCCGGACAACTTCTTATTGAGGGGATTTTTCTCAGTTTTGCTCTGATTGGGAGATAGCCATTTTTGGCCAAAAATTCTAAGTCTGGAAGAAATGCAAAATGACAAAATTTCCAAATCTAGATTGATGTAGAATTCAAATGGAGTGTCAGATTATAAATCTAAGACTTTCTATGTATTCAAAATCATGAATACTATCAACACCCAATATAAAAGTTTTTCTGGTTCTCGCCATATTTTTCTCTACAAAAGGCAAAAGTTAGGTCTTTAAATTTTTGGTACCGGTGGAACAAGTGCAAAAAGCGGTGAAATTGTTGATTTCAGAAGGCCATAATTTTCAGCGCAAAAATCAGAATAAGGAAAGAGTATAGTCATTGGAAAATTAATCCAGGGCAACATGACAGAAGGATTAAATTCTCCAACAGAGCATATGGTTATTAGATAAAGCTGCAAGAAAAAGGGCAATTGAGCTTTGTGAACCATGCAATTGCTCAAAATGAAGATTTTCCAAATAATGTCGATTTTGGAAAATCATTTCCCAATTTTACAGGAATAGATTGGATGTCATTAATGGGTAAGAAAGAGTTCATACACCCATGATAGTGCCTATGCAAAAGTATATATGCACATTTGAAAGTGTAATAGCCTAGTAAGGGAAAGAGGTTGAATTCTAGTAACAGGGCATTAGTGATGAGCAAGGGAACACTCAAGTAGAGAATGTTATGTCGAAATTATGGACTAGATGACCAGGGAGCTTAATCATCGTGAAAATGTTAGTACAAAATTGGGCATTTATGCAGAGGTATTGGACGATTCATCAATAAAAAGTATTCATGATGTAGGTTGTCTACTCTTGAATAGAGACAAGTTACAACAAGAGGAAGGGAAAGAAATTGATCTTGTAGATGACACAAGTTATAAACTAGAAAATTCATTTGAGCACCAAAGTAGTTATTAGTTGCAAGAAAATTACATGGAAGTAGGGCAAAGCTTGTAGAAGTTGGTTGAGGCAATAAAGAGTTACAGGGCAAGTAATGAAAAGTGGATAAGAAACTCAAGAAGAGTAAAATAAAAGAATTATGATTCAAATGGTACATAGTCTTAATGAATTGCAAAGGCAAATCAACAATGATTCTCGCACAGGACATGAAGCTAGCAAGTGAAGAATGTCAGTAGCATGCACAAGGAGTTAAGGAGGACTCCATAGCCTTGAAGGTAGAAATGTAGTGAAGGTTACAAGGCTTGCTACAAAGGAGAACAAGAATCTTAGGAGGTGATGTGTAAGTTATCTCTATGTTCAAGCATAGGAATGCCTAGAAAAATGGGTTCTAGCTATGAATGGGAAACTGTGGATTAAGTATCCTGGGGCAAGAAAGAAATCCACTTTTGTTATCAAAGTGCCCAATGGAAGCAAGGTACATGTACAAACAATTCAAGGACAAAATAATTAAATTTGTTATCCACTTGAAAGTGTTAATGGAGGAATGTATCATTCCATTGAGGGAAATTGGTCCTGAGTAGATAATCAGGGTTTCATGGTGAACCACTCAATGAAGTGAAGAATGAGTAAAGCTAATGGACAACTAAAGATAATGGCAAGGAATTCCATAATGATAATAGTTAAGGTGATTCAAGGATATTGTCATATCAAGATGATGGGACGTTATAAATTACATCATCCCCAAGATGTTGGAAGGTTCTAGCAAGGCAAAGTTGGAACATGGTTGCCTAAGTGGAGGTAGTGGCCAATAGGACATATTGGTTGGAATTGCATAATGGCCAAGTGGGACTTGGATAGAACAGGTTCAGATCACGGAGTAGTAATGCACAAATGAGCAGTTTAATAGTGCATAGAGTTGTAGGGATCTAGAAGGATTTAGATATAGCTACATGGAGCTCAAGAAGCTAGAAAATAAATGTACTCGAGTTTATAAGAGAAGAGATGCATGAAACATATAGTAAAGATAGAATTCATGTGCATTTGTTGGCTTGATGAGATTCAATAATTGGTGCATATTGATGTGCATTAGTGAATGCATGAATGCTTGGGCATACATGTGGCATGCTTGTAGACTAAGAGTAGTATGTTGTTATGTGTGTGTGTGTGTGTGTAATAATGATGTTATGATAATTGAATATGAGTAATGATGGATTGTGTATCCAGAAAAAATATTATAGCATGGATGAAAATGGTGTTGATGATGTTGTTGTTGTATATTGGAGCCATCTATATAAATACAAACAAGGATGGTAAGAGTGTTGATCAAGAGGTTGGTGAAGGGAGCCTGCGAACTTCTACAAAATGCTAGTTGATCAGGTAGCATCAAAAAATTTGATAACAACCATGCAAGTATGCATTTGGTTTCTTATGTTGCACAAAATGATGAAGGGAATTGAGGTAATAATTCCCTCAGTTTAAGTTCAATATTTGAATTTATATGTAGAAGCATAAAGCCTTGAAGATACAAAATGATGTTTAATGCTTGAACGCATTTATATAACTTTTAGCGGTATGTTATGTTGGTTATGAGGTCATAACTAGGTCAAGTTAGGTGACATACTCCTACTATAGAAATGGATGCCAATAGAGATATCCATGTGGGAGGCCATGATGTGGTTGGATATGTAAGGGCTATAGTGCCATACAAGTGCTTAATGGTGTCTCCCTGTATAATCGATGTTTGGACTGGAACCTCTTTGTCAACACTGAAGAGCACTACAGGATTAAATTATTGGTGTTGTGTATGGGTCGAAGAGGAAGGTATCAAAATAGTTGGAAAACTAATTGGGAAGATTTTGGATGATTTATTGAGGCATTGGTTGAACCTTCCAACTCACCAAGGTTGAGTACATGACATAGATATGTGGTATTCTGGATTAAATGCAAGGACACATTGTGTAGATGTGACCATGGGTATTGGCACATCGGTTTATTGGTAAAGTTCGATTGCATTATGGCTTGGTGTGCTAGATAATGCATGTGCAAGGAAAGGTAGTTTCATTCCATTTTATATGAATAGTAGCTGGAAGTGATTGAATTGTTGGAAAGATACAATTATGAGATCATTTCATGAGTTTTTTTAAATTTTACAAAAAAAATATGTAATCTGTAGTGAAATGACAATGTGCATGAGTACCGACAATTTGTTTGGCTCCATGAAAGTTGAGAAAAAGTTGGAAAAATGGTATTGGATGTGGCAATGGTGTAAGCCCGTGAAAAAGATTGGTGCTTGCTGCTACAAGAGCCAAATAGTTATGAGCAGAAGACTCATGCTTGGGAAATTTTCTGTTCATATATAAAACAAATTTGCAAAATAATAAGTGAAATTGTTATGATGATATCTCATGACGATTGTGTGTGTGTATAGATGAGATTATAGCTATTGAAGCTAGAAAATCTTGGGAAGAAGGATATTGTTAGGACATTGGAACCAATGGGAGTCCAACAGTAAGTTGGTGCTCTCCTTGCATGTGAAAACCTTGGCAAGATGGATTCCTGAGGGACTATGCAGCAGAGAAGGAGATTCCTGAGCTTGGAGGGTGAGTATAGCAAGGAAGATGCAACTTAATAATGCATATGGCCTGGTGGTTGGAATTATGTGGGTGTGTCAAAGAAGAACGGTGAGTTGAATTCTTTCCCATGGCAACTTTATAAAGCACAAGATAACCATACAAATAAGTATTGGTTTATGCTTGCAAACTTATTTTGAATAAATGTTTATATTTTGGAGTTGAAAACTCTTGCATGATAATCGATAAAACATATATAATTTCTTAATGGATGTTATAGGAACAACTAGATAATGAAGAATAAAATTTTCGGGCTTGTAAAAGATGCAAGTTGTCAGGCTTATAGAGGAAGCAAGTTGTCAGGCTTGTAGAAGAAGCAAGTTGTCAGGCTTGTAAAAGACGCAAGTTGTCAGGCTTGTAGAAGAAGCAAAGTGGAGCTAAAGATGCAATGCAGGAGGCACATCTGCAACTATTTGAAGATTTGGAGATTCCATTATCATAGTTGGAGTTCCTGGAGCCACAACTCTAAGACTTCATGTTCGACCTTGCACTGGAGCCCTCGAGGGAAGTGGTACAACCTGAAGGACTATGGTGCAGAGAAGGGGGTACACTTTCTTGGTTTGTGCAAGTTGTGGGGAAAGACAGCTTGTTGGTTGGAATTGCTATGGGAATTGACAAATTGCGAAATTTATTGCAGCTGAAATTCCTAGAGCCTCATCTCTAAGACATCCTAGATAGTCTGTGTTGGAGCCTTGGCGGAAAGTGGTACAGCCTGAGGGACTGTTGTTCAGAGAAGGAGGTACACTTCCTTGGGTTGTGCAAATTGAGGGGAATGAGAGATTGCATGATGGAATTGTTGCAAAAGTACCTAAAGTGTGAAATCATTATGTATGGTTTTGAGCCAAAGTGACTATGTATCTATGGATTTTAGGTCCAAAGAGCCTATGTATATATATTTTGGGCCGGAATGCATGTGTGATGTTAGGCCATAGGACCTATATGTTGAATAAAGGTCGGAGAGCCTAGTATTGTAATACACCTCTATGGTGTTGTGCACTAAGGACAGTGCAAAAATAAGGGGGAGGGGATGTAATATCCCCAGTTATAATCCCCACAATTATAATGTAATGGTGCAAATATCAATTAGGTTGGTGAGTAGATATGGTTGAGCGGGATAGCATGTGTTGATTAATATATTTTTTTAATAAAAACTGGGAAATTTGTATTTAATACAAGCTGCCCAAGGGCAACAGGTTACATACTGAGGCAAAAAATAGTCCCACGGTGGAAGAAGTTCCATATTTGAGACTAGTATGATCTGGACTTGAGAGTTACATTGAGATACATGAAATATACAACTATTCCAATCCAAAACTTTGATAATATAGATCCTATGGAAAAAAACCTAAACAAAACCAAAATTTGAAGCACATGTGGACTAAATATTAAGGAGGGAACTTGTTTTGTCCATCAACTTCCTCTATTTCAGTGACCTCTTCCTGTTGAACTGTAACATTGAGGTCTAGGAATTACGGATGTTTGGGACTGGAGTTTGTCAATTCTGAGGCAGTTTGTAACATATCCACTACCTAGATCAAACTTTTTCGTTTAGTTCTCAACAATGAGAACTCCCCGAAGGCGCATCAGCGACATGCCAACCCTGAGCAACGGGTCTTTCATTCGCCTATACGGCTCTCTACACCTAACCGCGGTCTTTTCTTGATGACAACTTCAAGTTTTCGGGGTTTTGTCCTTTCTAATGTCGAGAGTTCCTATGCCCTCAATTCTCTGATCTTCGATGAGCTCTCTTCCGACCTTAGCCCCTCCTGGCTATGCCCTGGTCCACACGACCATGCTCACGAGACTGCAGCCTTATATTGTTTCTTTTCATCGGGGTTTCGGGCTTTCTAATGCCAAAATGTATATGCCCTTTGGATCCGCGATCCTCCGATTCCCGACGCACTCCAACTTCCACTATCCCCCTTGGGCTATTCCTTCAAGTCCATACGACCTCCATCTCACAAGACCGTAGCCTTGTCCCCCATCGGGGTTTCGGACCTTCCAACATTGAAATGCAAACGTCCCAAGGACTCGCGATTCCCCGAATCCCGACGCATCCTTTACACGCTAGCTCTCCTGGCTAGGCTCCTAACTCACATGACCACGATCCCCATGACTGCAGTCTTATCCCTCATCGGAGCTACGGGGTTTTCAATGCCAAAATGTATGGTCTCACGGGATTCTCGATCATTCGAATCCCGTCTTCCAGCTATGCTGACAGCTGGCCCCCACCATGGCGCTTCCTACTTCTCTAATATATTGATGGTTGGCTCCCACTCATCGGGGTTTCGAGCGTCGTGATTCCAAAATGCATAAATACATTGTCATCAGAATTCCCGATATCCCAATGACACAAACGTCGATCAACAGCTTCCTGTCAGGACCTTCCCCGTCGACGCTGATTGTTGCCATGCGTCCTCTTCTGATGGATGGTCCCGATTTCTTCGGGATTTCGAGACTTGTGATGTCCTAATTCTCACGGCCTCGGGAACTCCGATTTCCCGATGCTGAATATCCCGACTCCCGATAGTAACCTCGATCTCCGCCACGTGTATCCTCAACGGGCGGTTCAGATCTTCCCGGCATTTCGAGACTTGAAGTGTCTCGATTTTCTTGTCCTTGAGAATCCCGATATGTTGATGGTTGGACTCCCGATGGTAACCCTCGGACAACTCCGGTCCGATCTGATGGTTGACGGGTAATTGGGCCAACATATAATTGTCTAGATCCGTCCTTACTGTGCACACTACAGAGACAAAACTCTAAGCATATTAACCTGATCCAACGACCGACGGGATTTTTGAATGAGATCCAATGGCTCAGATTGTCCCACCTTGTGCATTCTTCCACTACTTCATAGATGTGGAAGGATCAACGGTCCAAATATTCTCACGGACCTTGGGGGACCTACGATCCTGATTTCCCCGCTATCCCCGAAGATAGAGGAAAAAGGGCAAGAGGTGTAACACTCTTACTACTTCCGTCAATCTGATGGTCGTGAATGACCATGGGTCTTCCGTCAAGATCTCATCCGTCGATTCGTTACTTATCCCTATGCTGCTACTTCGAAATCTTAAGAGGGTCGTTCCTCCTTGTACAGGGTTATTAAAACTTGCACGTTCAAGTCCTTTTTCTGGGTTCTTGGTGAACCTTTCTAAGGAGGGAAAGTCTCTGTGACGAGATCTATTCCGGGGCATCCCTGGAGACGGGTAAGGGAAAGCAGCTTCCCGAGAACGGTCTGGAAGCCTAACTTAGTTCAACCTAGGCATAAATAGAATTCCTTTATCAACGTACGTCATGCATGGTTTCCTATGTTATGAGCATATATCTATTCATTCTTATCAAACACTGCACAGACATTCTTACATAGAAATCATTCACAATTTCACAGTTCTATGAGCATATACATATATATATCATTCTATAAATTTCAAGATGAAATATGTAAAACACTTATCATAAATAACACCAGAAATGGGTGTGACTACTGAGAGGGGTGCTCGTTTCCACCCAACCGTAGGCGTAGCGACTCCCAACGGATTTACCACTAGCCACCCCCGAGCTGAGACCACGAC
>JZKD02S0099691.1:8360-24738 GCA_000966675.3 Picea glauca
GTGGGCCTTATTTAATAATATAGTGGACCTAGTCCACCTTACATTGAATGACCTCCACTATTATCACTATGGGACCTCTGGGCCCCCCCACTACCTCTCTAGCTACCTTACATTCTCAAAACACCTGTCATGACTTCCTCATTCGGCCACTTCAAAAGTCTTGACCTTCATCCTCGGTCAGGTCCTTTTTCAGGATCTGAGTCTTCATCATCTACCTTCAATAATTCTTGGACACAAGCATATTAACCACAATTTTGTGTGAAAACATCTTACTGTTGTTCAAAATTCAAAAGGAAAATTTCATATTCTAGCACAGTACTTATCTGTGCAGCTTGTGGATCTGTATCCACATGGTAGTTTTGTTATCCATGCTCATCACTTTCCTTGAATTAACCATTGGGTGCATGATTCCAATTCAATAGCTCACAAGAGCTATCATGGTTTCATCTTCCTTTCCAAGGTTTTTTTGCATGGGAAACTACCCACTCTGTGCATGATCCCAATAATTTACAAGAATTATTAAGGTCTCCTCTTCCTTGCGGTCACTCACCCTCCTGGCTCAGGCTCAGGCATCCCCTTCACTGTTATACAGTCCCTCAGGCGATCCATCTTGCCCTGCCAAGGTTTTCTTGCACAGGAAAATTTTAGAGACTCTATCGAGTCTTACAGTCGAGGCGTCCCTCAGATTTTCTCTGTTGAGGCGTGCCTTCGGCTTGTGTTACCTCAACACAATAATTTTCAGGCGATCATGGCTTATCACGGGGTTTTCATGGCTCAACAATATCTTTTTTTTTCATCATCTTCAGCTTTGACAGCCTTCATCTGTTCCTTCTGGACATATCTTTTCTCCTCACCTGTGTCACAGGTATACAACATTCGTGAGACATCATTATAAATTCCAACTTTCAGAATTTTTATTGCAAATCTGTCACCCATAATTTTTTCCAATCTCTTCTTTTATTTTCAGATATGTTCCGTACGAAACCAAATTCACAAGCATGGGACTTTCTTTCCCATAACATTTTAGCTCAGCAGGAAATTAGTCTTCCTTATGGGCTTACAACATTGCCATATCCAAGACTCTTTCTTCCTGCAATCATTCTTTACACAACCAAACAATTGTTAGTTTCATCTCAACATACCAAACTTTTCAAAGCGTAAGTCAACATTTAAAAAGGGTTTTAACAATTGTGCTGATATCCATAGCCACATTCATACCCAATGCATCCTTGCATTGTTTTTCAGGTTCGTCACACTTTATGACTGGTTCTTGGCCATGGGGTGTTGGAATTTAACCAACATTTTCCTCATATGGTTTATTCATTTTCTTTCATTCTTACAGTAGGACCATACTGTCGGCTATAGGCTGATCATGATCCCAAATCAATACACATGAACTCAAAATTTTCACATGAATGCCTTTACACATTCCTTGATTGTCAATGCATTCATGACATATCAATTCATGAATTCTTCCAAGGGTTACAAACAATGTTTACTACTAGAGATTCATACCTCCATTATTCATGTTCTCCTTCCCGAATCATACCTTACTTGGGTATCCAAGGCATACAATTGCCTTTCAAGTTTATGCATAACACTAAGACAATAAAATGTTTTAGAAGGGGTTCTTACCAAATCCCTTCATACCTTGTGCCACACATGCGCGGATATCTTTATACCGGTTCTTGGCTGCTAACACCCTCTTTCTTATTTTTACCTCACCACCAGTGCTTTATTGGGGCTTTTACAGCCCTGTCAACAATCTTTCACTTGCAGCCTTCCCCTGGTCATTCTCTATTTGAGGTTGCCCATCATTGGCGATTGTCTTCCTCAATAGCTCCAATTTATTTCTATACACATCATGCATCATCATAGACACAATTACATTAGTCATAATATTAAACCAAATGCATGTATCATAACATTCAGGTTCATAAACATCCTCAAATGTTTCCATAAGTGCAATACAATAGTTCTCAGTCATTTTCACAGTATTGCAAGCATCGTTACTATGGTGTCAAAACATTTTCGTTCATCAATGTACTAGCTTTCTCATCCCATAGAAAACATAATGCTCAACAAGGAAAGAATTGAGGGTTCTCCCCTTCTTCAAATTCTTTCTACATAGCCTGGGGATTTTCAACCCAGTTGAGTTATCTCTAAGCTCTCACTGCCTTTTCTTAATCACAGCTTAGACCAAGACTTATCAGTTACACGTGCTCATTTATTCATTTAATCATACTCAGGGGGTTTACTTGCCTCTTACCAACTATACCGGTCTCCACAACTACTCTTTTTCTGAGCAGCCTTGGTTAGGCCTCACCCTAACCCTTTTTGGGATAACACAACATGCTTTAATAGCAACTCTTTTCTCATAATGAATCATGAACATGTGAATTCTACACACTTCCATTCGGTTATCAGAATGGACAATATTCAGTTGTTAGTCTTCTATTAATTTCATGATTCTTTCAAAATGTAATCCAAGATTCTTATATATGGACAAGCCTTGCAGTCCATTGTCCAACCTTCAACAATTATTAGGGTTGTGACTTTATTCCTCTGATAGAGTCCTTATACGGTTCCTCCATCAGGAACTCCTTCGGCATGCAAATTCCGTGTTGCATATCCATCACTATTGTGATGGCCTCAACCTTGAGTTAGCTTCTAGTTTTTTTGTTTTTTTACTAAACATTCCCCTTAAGGAATATAAACCTGCATCTTTACTGTTAAGATCAGTCAATTTAGATTCCTTCTCATGTGATGCTCAAAGGCGTAATCATTTGTCTCTTATTATGACAAGAGAGCATCTTTGCTCATTTACCCTTTCATCTAATTATATTGGCTCTTCCTGAGGAAATGGAATACATTCCCCTCAGGCTATTATTTGGAACAGAACTTTCATGACTCCCCGAAATGGAGTCATCTATGCCTCCATAGTATTCCTTCAATCTTGGCAAAAGCAATACTTGCTTTACATTTCGCTCATCGGGAAAAAACCATATCGTGCTTGTAACTATACTCTTACATCATACGTGTGCATTGCTTTGCACGTTTAGTATCATTCATACCTTACTGGTATTAATATCAGGCTTCCTATTATGAAGCTTCACACTGCATTCAAATCATGTGTATTCATCATACTAGCTCACGCTTTCTCCTCACGCGACCACCTGCGGTGACCATGATCCGAACTAAAAGGCACTTCGCGTTTCGTGATTTTGGGATTCATGTTTGCAAGGAACTCTGGTTCTTTGATCCCCGAAATCCGAAAACCCAAAAGACCAAAGCTAAGGTTTTCTCGGCTCTTTTATTCACATGATCCTTCACTCGAAACCTGGTGTCAACTCCCAGACACGTGTAAGGATCCCGTGTTTCGGCGAATCCGCGGACAACGCTCCACTGTTTCCCAAACTTCTGATCTATGCGGGTCCGAAAACCTGGATTTCACAGTACAGATCTCTCTGCCAATCAACGGTCCTGATCAAATCTTGGCTTTCCACCTTTCGGGATTATGGCGGAGTCCTTACCCCTTAACTCCCGATTTCGAATCCCCGAAAAGTGTATGTGTCAGATCAACGATCCATCGCCTGTCTCGATCCAACGACTCAGGTTGGATGTCGATATTTCGTTACATGTGAGTCCTCAAAAGTCTGCCCATTGAATTTTAAACCTCCGAATCCTGAAGATCCGATTACACTAGATCTACGGTTCAGGTCATCCGCTAATCAACGGCCTTGATTGAATCAGTGATTTACCTGGTGCGACTTTGGAAAGTCTACGCTTCTATTTTCCTAATAGACGAAACCTCGAAGCTCTAGATCAACTTCTCTCGTTGATTCTAATCTAACGGATACTATTCCTCCTGAGCTTGTGAGTGATGAGAGGTTATCAGCCTTATCTTCTCCGTTGATCAACTAAATCTAACGGTTCACGAAATTTCGATATTCCTCCCTCCGATAATTATATCGTCCGTTCAGACTCTCGATACCTGAAATGTTGACATTTTTGGATCAGATCAACGGTCGCCAATGGCTCTCCAACCAACGGTTGTGATTATGTCGCGATTTCGCGTTTTGAAACTTCGGGACTTCTGTTATGAAGAGCCTCGAATCCTTCGATCCATGAAATTGCAAAATTCTCTTCTGGATGATCAATGGTCCAGATCGCTCCTTGATCAACGACTATGATCTTTTTGTGAATTTCTCACTGCTTCTTCCAAGCCCATTGGTTTTGAGAAATTCTAGTATCTCCTCGCAACTAACCAGTGCGCTACTTCTCTGAGATTGAACAACTCGAAGCATTTCGGTTCTTTTTGAATGGATCTTGACTATCGATCCTATCCAATCCTCAAAACTCTTTTCTTAAGGATTTCTCCCGCTCAATCCTCCATACTTGTTCTTTTTTTTCGAACTTCAGTTTTCTACACTTCACCTTTGAATGCTTTAACTCTTCGAAACTTAGAAACTTTTTCTAAGGGTTTCCTCTTCAAGACTTAAAACCACTATTCCCCCTGGTATACTCTGCGCTCAACCTTCGGAGTTTTCAAACTTTAACAAAATCTTGAGTCGATATGCATGTTTGGCATACCAAATTTCCCTGCTATCTCTTCTGATATTTTAAGTTACTTATAGGACTAATCTCATAGTCATAACTCATACGGATGTTACCCTTTCTTTATGGGAACAACCAACAAGGGTTACTCTTGGGAATTATCAACAGTCCCAAAGGACTCCTCTTAATCTTTCTCAAACAGATTATCCTTGTTGTCGATCCTAACCATCATAGGTCAAGTAATATGACCCTACATATTTTCATCAGCCCTCTCAACCATGAGGAGTTATATGCTTAGGGTTTAGTCTTTTAATAATGCAGCAATTACAACTTTCTAAGGATCCTACCAGTCCTTACCAGATTTCTCAAATCATGAAGGAGTTCTTCATTTGGATCTTAATTCTTACCCAACCAGCCATCTCAATTGCAAGAGACTCTACCCGCTTTAGTAGGTAGCCATCGTCACACTTGTAACAAAACAACTCAGTTCATGTCCCTTTTTTGGCTCGTGCTGCTCCATAGCACAATTTATTCCACCTCTGTTATTCACACTTAGGTCTTATCAGTAATATTGATCAGTGCATCCCTACTCCTATAAGAGGAGTTATCATTTTAACAGAGGGGTTAAAGAAATTCCCAAATTACAGTTTCATTCTGCGGTCCTTCTTCTTAAAGAGAAAATGCAGATAACAATATCTCCTTACGCGGCTCGTACATGAGCCCAAGCAGGACAAGTGTTGTAACCATGCTCTGATACCAATTTGTCACATACCCACTACGGCATAATATATTTTTTTCCTTTTTCTCGAGGGACAGAATCCCCGAAGTCCTACGGGGGCCTAACGCAGGCTATATCTTCCCTTTTCCACCTCCATGTGATCGTTGGTTACGACCACAGGCCAAACAAAATAGGTGCCTTTTCGCATTTCGTGACTTGGCGATATAGGCGCGTCAAGTCTTTCGACTCTGCAAACCATGAAACCTGAAATCTCACCTTCGAGGAGATCGATAGCTGCGAGTCTCCCTCTGCTCTGACAGTCCTGGCTGTATTGTAATTTTGGTAACCGAGAGTTCGTAAAGCAAGAGAGTCGAGTCTTTCGACTCTTCAAACCCCAAAATATGAAATGGGCTAAGTTACTCGGCTCCACCCTTGTCTCAGTGTCATGTGACCTCCGACTAGGATGTAAGTCTCAACGCCTATCTCTTTCGAGTTTCGCGACTTAGCAATTCCCGTTGCAAGTGTTCCTTACCTTTTGGAATGCTGAACCCTGAAATGCGATATAGGTCAACAGGGTGTTGACTCCTTCCCTATGATGAGAACACGCCACCTGTCACCTCCACGTGACCCTTGTTCTGGGATGTACCACTTGTCATCCACGTGACTCCTACATCTGGGATGTGCCACCTATCCGCCCGAGCCGTCAGCTTTTGGGACTCAAGAAAACAACGAACTGTCGTCCCCTTCTCTCTACAAACCCTGAATTCCGATACACAGGTTCTTGTAAGAGATCCAACGATCCCCTGTGGTTTGGATCCAATGGTCCAGATTCTTTCGGAGTTTTCCCCAAACTCGAGCTGCTCACCACGCGTCTCCTTCGATGGACGGTCCAGACCCTTTCGAGACTCCTCCTTTCTACCATAGAGCGCATCGGGGTTTCGGGCACCGGGATTTCGTGACTTGTGAAAACGAGGGATCTTGCCCTTGGGTTTCCCAGGTGCCGAAACGCCAAAACCTATTCACTCTATACTGATTCGGAGTTTCACATACCGGGCTTTCGCGACTTGCAAAGACAAGGGATCTTGCCCTTGGGTTTCCCAGGTGTCGAAATGCCGACCGACAGCCACGTGTTCTCTACAAATGAACGGTCCAGGTAACTCCCCTGTATCTTGGGATCTACGGTCTCGATTCCTTCGCTATTTGCGAAGGCCAAAAAGGGGTCGAGGCCTTAACGCCTACATTCCTTCCTCCAATCTAGCGGTCGTGACAGACCTCAGATCCTCCGAAAGGATCTCGTCTGTTCATCTAGCAAATGAAAGGGTACTCTCTTTCAGTATTTGAAACTCGCTATCCTTCCATACATCAAAGCTAATACTGTGGATAGGTGTGCTAAACTATGGAGAGGAAAAATGACCATACTAAACCTTTGGAGTACACCCTACCCGTTCTAGCCTGTGAGTGACTATTTTTGTTTCGACGCTAGCCTTCTCGCTTCAAATCAAGTATATAGAAACTACAACAAGAAGGTATATATTTCAGCTTGTGAGCCTGTACAATTAGTAGGCTCTAGAAAGTAATGTTGCATTCAAGCACACTGACCTGACCGCACAAACTCCTAGCTACCGTGGTCGTAGCCTAATGCATGCATGCCATGTAGCCACACAATGACTTGATGCTACAAACTTCTAACTTCCATGGTCCTAGCCCAAACCATGCATGCTAGGTAAATATCATATATTAATCAATTTTTAAATATAATATGGCATAATTCTTTACAATATAAATGTATTGTATTTGATAAAATTATTTACAAAAGTTTTTATGATATAATTATTTATACGCATTAGCAATATTTAAAAGTAATATTGAAACTTGTGAACCTATACTTATAATTATAAAATAGATCAAATTACAATTTTACTAAGTTCACATTCAATCTATACCGGGATATGGTTATGGAACTTGAAATCTATCTGTTGGGTATGGAGAAATTGAAAATGGAACTTGATCAATAACTAAACTAGAGGAGAATATGGATTTGAAACTGCAATTGGATCTATGTTTGGGCGAGGTTCTAGCACCCTTGTTCTAACCGTCTTCGATGCTAACTTATATATCGCATCTTTAGGTAAATAATAAGTTGTTGTTGTTGCATTTGCACTAATTATCCCCACCCGTTATAGCCCTCTATTGTTTTAATTGGAGCTGTATCATCAATTAGTTCAAGGTCATTAGCAAAGATTGAATATAACACATTGCAACTAACTTTGGGTATTTATTTGGGCAAAGCAATGGGATGTTGGGTATGGAACGAACTCTACTAGGGTGTTGTTCCAACCCATGCTTCTTCAATGTGTGCTTCAATGGGATCCCCATATCTATTATAGGTAAACCGAGCAAGTAAACTTGATCTCGGACTGTGACTAATGGTTATGGGTCAACGGGCGAAACTCTGACTATTGAGTCTATTTCATTTACCTTCGCTACTAATGAATATGGATTTCGATCTCACTTTAAAATTGATGGTGGTGGGACTGTTACTACCTTTGGATCTCTTGCTACCTATGCTTTTTTCTTTGATGTTACTAGCTTATATGCTTGTATTACCCTTGTCCTTGGGGTCTTTATATCAATCTATAACTAGTTTCTATGCAATGTGCTTTTGAACTACTAATTTATATCGATCTAGTGGTTATAGATTTTCTTTTGGCACTAGGTCACTTGCTTCTCGCTATGGCTTTGGATCTTTATCTATAAATAGATATGGGGCTGGAATGGGAATTGGTTCAATAAATGAACTATTTTTAATGCATAGACATAATTGCAAGGCATGATTATGCATACAGAGTCCCATTGCATAGTTTCCTGAGTTACTTTTTAGGCATGTTTTATCATCCTCCCTTACACCAGTCACAGGTTCGTCGATGTCACTAGTTGTATGCCAAAAAATAAATATGTAATATGAATAAGAGTGGGTCGGAAGATAGATAGACACTGTTAGCATCAGAAGTCACTCCTGGATTGCAGCAGGAGCAGAGCCCGATGCCCATCAGTTTATGTCATGATTTGTTTATAAAAAGGGGTGATCGAATGGAAGTTAACTCAAAACAATATTGTTCTAACTCCGAAACTAGGCCAGGCATGCATGGGCAAGTGAGGTCTTAGATAAACTTTAGACAGTGAGTTGTAGTAAGGGTGAATAGGGGGAAGACTTGTATAAGAGAAATGCAAAGGTCTGTCGTAAACATCAGGTTTCTAACAGAATGTAGGAGAAAACATCTAAACGCAAGATCTTCTTACATTCAAATGCCGAAAATCAGAGAATGCAACAATAAATCCTTTATCGTAACATAATTGTAATAATTCATGTGAATCAGTCAATCATGAACTCCCTCGGTATGATATGAAAAATAGATGGGGGTAGGAAAACTGTCTATCATTAAACAAGAAAACTTACATACAGATGCATAACCAGAGGACTAGAGTGTCTATTAAAACTTTACAATCGGGATCTTTTCTCTACCATCGATCCTTTGAAAAATATCAAAACTAAGTATATATACTCCTAAACATTTGCCCAACAGAGGCCTCCTAGACTTTCGGGATGAGATGTCTCTTCAATCAAATCTGGCCTACACTCCTCTGTCATACGCCACCTTAATTCTTCATGGCTCACGCCAGGGGGTAG
This sequence comes from Picea glauca, assembly GCA_000966675.3. Taxonomy (NCBI): domain Eukaryota; kingdom Viridiplantae; phylum Streptophyta; class Pinopsida; order Pinales; family Pinaceae; genus Picea; species Picea glauca. Next base: position 17,324 of record JZKD02S0099691.1, read on the forward strand.
CTGAGCCCTTAAATGATGAATTAGCGTGCGCAGAATTCCCTGGGGAGTCGAGGACTCGGCATGGCTTCTATGGGAAAAAAACCAGTGCAGAGGACCACCTCGGGTGGACTTCCTGACGGGACCTACATACCTTGCAATTAATGAGTGAGGTGAGGTTTCAACCACCCCCTCTCTTCTTCATTCATTCCAAGCAGGTATCAATATTGAGATCAAGTCGAACCGATATCTGGAGAACACGGTGCCCCCCTTCTGAAACTCAACTCGGCACTTTTGGCCCCCTTTGTACAGCCTTTTCTACTCCCTCAAGTGACCACGGGCCGTGACCCTATGCTTATCCTCAAAGGCGCTTTTGACGCTTCGGGGTTCGGGGCTTCAAGATATGAAGCCCTTACCCTTAGAACTCCCGAATGTCGACATGCCGATGTGATTAGATCTTGCGTCGCACGTCCCTGGATCGGATGACTGAAATGACGTCGACGTTTTTGGACCCGTCTCATCTCATGGTGCACGCTAGCACCTTTTTACCAGGCTTGTTCCTTTGTGACTGGGCACTATGACCGTGGGCTCGACTCTAGGTGCTTTCATCATTTCGGGGTTTGGGGTTTCGACATGTGAAATGACGAGGAGCGCTTACCCCTCAAACTCCCAAATGTCGACATGACATGATCGCGCACCACGTGTCCTTTTGGATGGATGGTTAAGATTACGTCTTCGGCGCTGACACTATGAAAATCACGAAGGGCCCCACCTGTGGCTCAGATCATGCGCCGCATGTCCTCCTGATGAACGACTGAGATAACATTTGTTATTTAAAAAGGGGTTGCCTTCATTCCTAGGCTCGCTTGACATGACCTGGCACTAGGACCGTGGGCTCAGCTCCAAAGGTGCCTTCGGCATTTCGCCGATCAGCAATTTCAGTTGCAGTGAATGGGAGGTCCCTTGTCTCCTGAAACGTCGATCCCCGAAATGCCGACTAGCTGCCACCTGTCCCAACTGGATCGGACGACCCAGATTTGTCTTGAAATATGGGTGCTACCTCTTGCACTAAATCTCGAGCAACTTGGTAGCCCCGAAAACCTGATGACCGTCGATCTTCTCTATTGATGGATCTCGGCCGCTGACGACATAACTTCGCCTGCTCGCTTGATTTGTAGCCTGAAATGAGATTTTTTTTGTGTTGCGCTTGGGCACTTCTCGTGCAACCTGCAGACCTGGATACTCTTGTGCCCAAGACAAGAATGGTTGTTAACATTAGGCTCCATGGGGGATAGAGTCGTCCCTGTGATGCTCTAAGAACTCATTCTACAGCTTCAGTGCCTTTCTGTTGGGCTATGGAGTCAAGCTCAAAACCTCTCGCTTATGAAAATATAGGCTGAAAAGTAAAGCAAAGCAAACAAAGATACATGCTCAAATGAGCTTATTTATATACAATCCTAATGCTAATAAAATATTTTACATGGGGCTAGGTGAAAGCAGACTTCCACCATAGCCATTCAAGCAACTTCCTGGATAGAAGCTCCTTCCTTCTGTCGATGATCACCAACAGATGTTGTAACCGTGACAGTAGAACGGATACACTCTTCAACTTCTCCTCACAGGCTAAAGTTGATATGAAATAGGGTGGCTCCAAGGCATAAATGACATGTCACTCCATGTATTTGCTGACAGGGTCATAGAATGAGTGGCGGATTTCGGAAAATTGGCAACAGGCAGCCTCCTCTGCTACACAGTTGTTCCCATGTGGCTGAATATCTCTGACAAGAATAGGTGAGCGGACAACTGTCGTAGGCTCACTGATCTCGGGCAGTGGCTGCTCGTTGACTGGGTCTAGATAGGAAAAGAAATGTGCGCTCAAATTCTCTTTTGGTTCTTCCTCGTCTTCTTCGTGCACTTCCCCATCTTCTAAAAAGGGAACGGTCTCCCGATCCTTCCTTTCAATCCCAAATGTAAATACATCATGGGAAACCTAGTGAAGGAAGAAAGAAAAATCCTCTTCCACAATGGCTTCTTCATTTAATTCTGAGACAACAGGCTCATCGGGGGCAGATGCTAATGCATCTAAGAAATCTTCGATAATCTCTTCAAAAGAGATTCTTAAATCATCTGCCTCGAAGACTAGAAAATCCTCTTCGTTTCCATCAGATTCCAATTTTACACATTGGGCAGTGAGAGATATCGCCTGCTCCATCATCTCACTCAGGGCATCTCCTTCCTCCCTGGGATCTTCATCACTTTCATAACCTTCCTCTGATGCAGACGAATGGGGAGGAGAAAGGACTGAGTTCTGATCCAAGTCATCAGTATCATCCCCACAGCCTACGCCAGAAACAACTTTCTCTTGTATAGAGTTGTGGTATCCCTCACAACAATTATGACAAATTAACTCAGGGGGATACAGCTTCTGACAATAGGCGGTGAAAGCGGCATGGAATCCATTGAGTGAATAAATGCTAGCAGGGGGTAAAGAATGATACCATTTACGTGCATCCCCTGCTAACGAGAACATGAACATCTTTAGTAATACATCCTCATGATGTATCTCCCACTAATGCATGAGTTCATGAAACTCACTGAGGTGCTGAGCAGGGTTGTCCTCTTCATATTTTCCAAATATGGGCAAATAATCGCCCCATTCATTCGGAGAGGGGAAAACATTAGGAAAACCAGGAATCACTGAAAAATTAAAAGGAGCAAACCTGCGAGCAAGGATTTTCTCCATATTGAACCAGTGGAGTCGCCAATCAATCCTTGAATCATGGAGTCGCTAGGTGAAAGATGCGCAGCGTCGAATGTGGCTGGTCCTTGTTCACCATCAAAGGCCAGATCCTACCATTGTTGTTACCCCAGGAAGCTTCTCAGGCTGAGAAAGCAGCTACTGAAACCTTCTCGAGAAATCTCCTTAGGGTCAACTTTCAGGTGTGCTAACAATAGCCACAGCTGAAACAATGATGTGGAAACCTTGGAGTCACCAGGTGCACAATAGCAATCTTGAAAGGCTTTGATGTCTGATGCACCTTCAAAATCAGAGGCTCAATGTCATTCTACCCAGGGAAAATCTTCAACTTCGTCCCCGACAATGGCGCCAGAAATGTTAGCGTCAGAAGTCACTCCTGGATTGCAACAGGAGCAAAGCCCGACGCCCATCAGTTTATGTCACGATTTGTTTATAAAAAGGGGTGATCGAATGGAATTTAACTCAAAACAATATTGTTCTAACTCCGAAACTAGGCCAGGCATGCATGGGCAAGTGAGGTCTTAGATAAACTTCAGACAGTGAGTTGTAGTAAGGGTGAATAGGGGGAAGACTTATATAAGAGAAATGGAAAGGTCTGTCGTAAACATCAGGTTTCTAACAGACTGTAGGAGAAAACATATAAATGCAAGATCTTCTTACATTCAAACGCAAAAAACTGGAGCAATCCTTTATCGTAACATAATTGCAATAATTCATGTGAATCAGTCAATCATGAACTCCCTTGGTATGAGATGAAAACTAGATGGGGGTAGGAAAACTGTCTGTCATTAAACAATAAATCTTACATACAGATGCATAACCAGAGGACTAGAGTGTCTATTAAAACTTTACAATCGGGAGCTTTGCTCTACCATCGATCTTTTGAAAAATATCAAAACTAAGTATATATACTCCTAAACATTTGCCCAACAGAGGCCTMCTAGAATTTCGGGATGAGGCGTCTCTTCAATCAAATCTGGCCTGCACTCCTCTGTCATACGCCACCTTAATTCTGCATGGCCCACGCCAGGGGGTAGCTGAGCCCTTAAATGCTGAATTAGTGTGCACAGACTTCCCTAGGGAGTCGAGGACTTGGCATGTCTTCTATGGGAAAAAAACCAGTACAGAGGACCACCTCGGGCGGAATTTCTGCCGGGACCTCCATACCTTGCAATTAATGAGTGAGGCGAGGTTTCAACCACCCCCTCTCTTCTTCATTCATTCCAAGCAGGTATCAGGATTGAGATCAAGTCGAACTGGCATCTGGAGAACATGGTGCCCCCCTTCTGAAACTCAACTCGACACTTTTGGCCCCCTTTGTACAACCTTTTCTACTCCCTCAAGTGACCATGGGCCATGACCCTACGCTTATCCTCAAAGGCGCTTTCGGTGCTTCGGGGTTCGGGGCTTCGAGATATGAAGCCCTTACCCTTAGAACTCCCGAATGTCGACATGCCGATGTGATTAGATCTTGCGCCGCGTGTCCCTGGATCGGACGGCTGAAATGACATCGACGTTTTTGGACCCGTCTCATCTCATGGTGCGCGCTAGCACCCTTTTACCAGGCTTGTTCCTTTGTGACTGGGCGCTATGACCATGGGCCTGACTCTAGGTGCTTTCAGCGTTTCGGGGTTCGAGGTTTCAAGATGTGAAATGACGAGGAGTGCTTACCCCTCGAACTCTCGAATGTCGACATGACATGATCGCGCACCATGCGTCCTTTTGGATGGATGACTAATATTACGTCTTCAGCGTTGACACTATGAAAATCCCAAAGGGCCCCACCCGTGGCTCAGATCATGCGTCGCATGTCCTCCTGATGAACGACTAAGATAACATTTGTTATTTAAAAGGGGGCTGCCTTCATTCACAGGCTCACTTGACATGACCTGGCGCTAGGACCATGGGCTCATCTCCAAAGGTGCCTTCGGCATTTCTCCGATCGACAATTTCAGTTGCAGTGAATGGGAGGTCCCTTGTCTCCCAAAACGTCGATCCCCAAAATGTCAACTGGCTGCCACCTGTCCCAACTGGATCGGACGAACCAGATTTGTCTTGAAATATGGGTGCTATCTCTTGTGCTAAATCTCAGGCAACTTGGTATCCCCGAAAACCCGATGACCGTCGATTTTCTCTATTGATGGATCTCGGCCGCTGATGACATAACTTCGCCTACTCGCTTGATTTGTAGCCTGAAATGAGATTTTTTTTGTGTTGCGCTTGGGCACTTCTCGTGCAACCTGCAGACCCGGATACTCTTATGCCCAAGACAAGAATGGTTGTTAACATACACTACATAAAAATGTATTCAATATTCACTCAAACAATAAAACATGAAACCAATATAACATATCTAACCCTTCAACCTCATATCAACAACCATTGTGATGACGTACTTGAACCAATAAAACAACCCTTACAAAGCTACCCATCTCACTACACTCATTAATAGAAGGATTCACTATTAGGAACATAAATAAATGGATATAATACTTCACTCAAACTATTAGACTATGTTAACGATAGGAACACAAATATAGGATTAGAACTCTATATAAAAGGAATCAACCAACTACATTAATTAATTTGCAATAATACCTAATCACAATTCAACAATCAACAATGATAACACAATACCAACCCTTTTACTTTACCTTTTGAATCGAACTTGATAGGAGTTTCAATATATAAACTACCCTAACAAGACTTCTACTTTCATGCAATTGAATGACTTGACTATACAAAGTTATCATAAGTATCCCATACTCTACTTATACCTTGTTAAGTTATATACACAAATCCTTTATAATAAACATGATTAAACTCCCTTAAAACCATATAACTTAAGTGATTAAGTTGGGAAAGCCTTTTTGGAAAAAGTCTTTTGGAAGAATAAGCTTGTGGGAAGGTCCTCTTTAGATGATGGATTTCAAGAAGAAATGATTTGGGAAATAGCCTTGCAGGAAAAGGCTTTCAGAAAAGTGAAGCATGTAAACTCAAAGGAAAATCCGAAAAATATTCCCCGGAGGAATATTCTAGGTTGTTCTTGGGAAGATGATAAGCATATATAGCATGGATACTAATCAATGTTATGATTCTCTTTTTTAAATTATATACAATATATATGTATATATATATATATAAAGAGGCATCATGAAAATATTCCAAAGAGCATAGGAAAAATATATCGGGCATAAGCTTGTGGGAAGATAGACTCTTGAACAATGCTTTGTGGGCTTAACACTCCAATTAGGAAGTTTCAAAAAGGGGAACCCAATAGGCCTGTGGCCTTTGAGTTTCGGTAAAATCGTAACATAGTGATAAAGTAACACTCGATAGAAAAATCCTGCAAGGATATGTCCAACAAGCTTGCGGATTTTGGGTTGTGGGAAAAAACTTTAAATAGTGATACAACTTCTCGCTCATGAAAACCCGACAAAAGGATTCCAATAATCTTAAGGCTTTCGAATTTCAGAAAGATCACGAGGTTATGTCAACTTGCTATAATGATGGAAAAACTCATGAGGGCAAGCTCAATAGGATTGTGGCCTTCATGTTTCAGAAAAATCTTAAGGAAATACAAACTTAACACTTTGAAAGGGAATTCCCAAATAGGCAAGACCAATAGGCTTGTAGATTGGGAATTTTCATGTAACTAGTAGGCATGTGATCATGAACTTGATTTGGGAAAAAGTTGAAGTCAAATGATCTGAATTGAATTTAAGATAAATATGAATCAAATGACCTGATCATTCTTCAAATAATTCAATGTCATAAAAACTAAGAATACGAAAGAGGATATCGTAGGTGAATAAGAGAAAAACATTGTCTTCTATGTATAACCCAAGATTTCTCAAACCTAAGGAAATACTCCTTCTTCTTCATAGATTATGTAGAAATTTAGAGGGGGGGGAGCATTTAATTTTTCTGGAGCAGGAAACTTTAATGGGAGGTGTGATAAGCACAAAACCATCTTTAGTGAAACTCATATATAAGTCCTTGAAATTCATGGTAACAAGACATACAGTATGCAACCAATATTCACAATCAATAACTATACCACACCCACCCATTTCAATAGCAAACATGTGAGTTTTGAGTTGATATTCCCATTTGAAGTTTCACATTTTCACATCTGCCTCCCCATTTCATCATACCTACCTCCATTTTCTATCATAATTTGAAAATTATGCACTATATGGACATTATAATGAGTTTTGTTAACCACTCTCCAATGAATAAAATTGTGGGTATTGCCACTATCAACCAAAACAATCACTTTTCTATTCTTGATGTAGCCAACCAAATTCAAGCTTTGGGGAGATAAAATGTCAAATAATGCAATGAAGGGAAATTTGGGTTCCACGCAAGGGGATTTTGGTGATGTTTCATCCTAAGAATGAGGGGTAGTCTCTCAAATTTGTTGGAAGGAACAAGGACAACTCATTATAGGAGAGCAGAAAACTACGACTATGGAACCCTCTCTCTCTCTCTCTCTCTCTCTCTCTCTCTCTCTCTCTCTCTCTCTCGGGTAAAATCATGAAGCTGGGTAACACTTTCGTGACAATCGGGTCTCCAAAATTTCTAGTGGCAATTTTTCGGCCGAACAAATATTACTTTCGGCCGAAAATTTTCACGTCAAATTTAACGGTGCCGTCAAAATTCGTGTACAATGTTTTTT
>JZKD02S0099724.1:0-15118 GCA_000966675.3 Picea glauca
TTGTTAGGTTTTTGTGGATGCCCATTGCCAACTCGACTTCACTTGTCCTTTCAACAAACTCTTACATGTAGTTAAAAAGGTTCAACTCCTCTTTGTTATAGATCCCACAAAACAAAAGAGTACATCCAATTGCACAAGAATTATAGACTTTAGTGAAAAGAGTGAGTACATCCAATTGCACAAGAATTATAGACTTTAGTGAAAAGAGTCTTCTTCCTAGTATCTCATTTTTATTGTTTTTTTTATCTTGAAGTTTGTTTTAGTCTTAGGTTTATAGTTTGGGTGGGTGGATAGTATGTTTGTTATCTTTTTCATTCGAGTTCAATTCCTTCAAAGTGGACATGTTGGCTCATTGTGATAAGGTTACAAGGATAGACTAGACACCCCTTAGGTAGAGGTCTACTCTGATGAATACTCATCTAGATGCCTCAACTCATTAAAAAAAAAAAAAGTAAAAAAAACTCATAGATTACTCTATTGTAATAGATGTAGTAATGTATTTTTTAGATTCATTATAAACAAGAAGATGTATACACTTTTGATTTTGATGATGTCTTTGGATACACAAATGTATAAGGTAATTTCCTTCTTGAAATATCAAATATAATATTTTTTTCATGGATTAAAAAATAGGACTTTGCCTAGAATAATCAAGTCATGAACACATTCTAACTTATTGTTAAGCGATTTGCCACTATCCATGTCTCGTAGCAAGGAAGAATTACCCTATCAAACCATTATAATAATCATTACATAAAAAATAAAATCATGTTTAACATAATGTTCCAAATCATAGAATATTCAATGGAAGAGTGGCCATGTAGAATAATATCCTAACATTCATCAAATCTCTAATGATATGAAATGGATGTGAAATAACTCCTCCAAATTTTGTAAAAAGGACGACTCTTAACTAAGTTTGAAGTTAATGATCCATTGGCAATCAACTTGAAAACCAGAGGTCAATGGTCTTATTTCGGCCACAAGAAGATGAAAGGAAACTCTTGTTGTTTGGCATTCCAAGGTAGTATTATTTTGTAAAAAGGACAACTCTTAACAAAGTTTGAAGTCAATGATCCATTGGCAATCAACTTGAAAACCAAAGGCCAAGGGTCTTATTTTGGCCACAAGAAGATGAAAGGAACCACTTGTTGTTTGGCATTCGAAGGTAGAATTATAATAGAGAGCACTTGCTTGATAGAAAAAGAATCTAAGAGATGGAAAAAAATGAAATTTGCAAAGAAGGGAGTAGGAGTAGAAGAATGAGAACTCAAAATGAAGAAATTTGTTCATAGATCGAAGGACGAAGAGGATTTTGTGATAATCCATGGTGAACAAATATTGTCTCTAAGCCAAAAAAATCTACACAAATACCACCAATGAGTAAGAATACATTAAATATTTGATTGAGAGTATACAACTTCACTTGTAACAATTCTTTAGCATAAACAAAATCCAACGATTGTCGGCTTTCCGATTTGGGTTTCTAGGGTATTTTTTGTTGTTCACAGCATTTGATGATTCTGTGAATGTTATTCTCGATTTGCTTGTTTCAATTCTGGTTTTTAACCTATTTTTTAGATATTTTGTAAACCACAAAGAACTGCTTCGATTTCCTAGCTCTGTGTGCTTGTGTGTTTATGTGTTGTGTAAACCACATGCTACAACGCAAAATGGCTTTTTGTGGACTTCTCTTTAATTTGATGGTTGGTTGAAGATACAATTCAATTCCCCTTTAATTGAATCATTGGGTTTACAAATTATGTGCTCATTTAGCATTTGCATGCTTGTTCATCCATTGGTTTTCTTCATCCCTTAAAGTCATATCCCAATTGTTTCAATTCTGGTTTTTAACCTATTTTCTAGATATTTTGTAAACCACAAAGAACTGCTTCGATTTCCTAGCTCAGTTTGCTTGTGTGTTTACCTGTTATGTAAACCATGTGCTACAACGCAAAATGGTTTTTTGTGGACTTCTCTTTAATTTGATGGTTGGTTGAAGATACGGTTCAATTCCCCTTTAATTGAATCATTGGGTTTACAAATTATGTGCCCATTTAGCGTTTGCATGCTTGTTCATCCATTGGTTTTCTTCATTCCTTAAAGTTGTAGCCCAATTGCTAGTATGTTTTATCGTTGGATTAAAACAAGTACTCGATGATATGTAAATCATAGGCACTAGCCCAAGAATTGCATCATATGCTCTATACAAATTGTAAGGAATACCCCCTACAGTGGTTCCATTGATTTGCTTAATCCAATGAACGACTACTCAATGATATGTAAATCACATGTACCAACCCAAGAATTGCATCATATGATCTATACAAATTGTAAGGAATATCCCTTATAGTGGTTCCATTGATTTGCTCAATCCAACGACATCCAAAAACGTAGCTACAACCATCCCCTTTGTTTTGTGCAAGCCAACAACAACAATAGGCATTCTTTGCTTACAACCATCTCTATATAGCCATATAAAAATGCATTGTATGTGTTTCATGGTTATGGTGGTTAGCGTTAACAAGTTGGAAATACGTACATTATTTATTGCTTGCATATAAAATAAGTGGGTAGATGCGTGGTGAACTAGAGAGTTGGGTTGAACATTTCATTATGGCATAGTATGTTATTTTCCTATCAAACTAGAGCTAGAGATCTATCTGAGATTATATCGAGGTCACATCGTTACCTTATATCCAATACCTACATAGCAATTTTAATTTATAGTCGTCTAGACATGCAAACCTATCTATATATATTCACTTGAGGTAGTGTAGAATAATCAAGGTGTATGTTTATGTTTTAATCCTAGTTGTATTATGCATGTAGAGAGTATATTGTTTATTTGTAATTTAGAATTATAGACTGTGTTGCTAATTTGCATAACAAAGTTTTAAACTCAACATTGACAGATTGATTGCAAAGACATCAATTTTTTTAATTGTATAGTGGCAATATGTGTTCGTGAGATGGATGGGTCATGGGCATACCATTTACAAATCATATTGGTATCAAAGCAGTTGAATTTGTGACCTTGAAGAAGCTGCCATCACTTTGAGGAGAAAGTAAGATCTACTATGGGCACGGCATTGAAAAGAGGTTGGAAGACATAAGGGTCATTAATGTGCAAATCCAAGAGGAGAATCAACACTTGAAAGAGAAAATGCATAGGTTTGAGAAGAGGATAGTAGACCTAAAAGAGGACCTTAAGACTACTAACAAATTGTTGCCTTTGTTAAATGAACTACTAGTCAAACATTCGGGCTCTCTCACCACTTTTATGGCATATTGGAGCAAGAGAAAAGTTCAACTTTTGCAATTGGGAGAGAATGTAATATAGCCATATGGTCAACAAGAACAGGGGCTCACTCAATTGTATCAATAATTAATAGAAAAGGAGGAGGCATCGGTCAAGTTACAAGTAGTTGTCTAAAAGACCAGGGACATGCAAGCACCTTCCATTACTATTGCAAAAGACAACGCCATGGCCAAGAAAAGCATGGTAAGCTCACCCTCCAAGGACATTTTTTAATATATTTTGGAAGATCCCTTCTGTAATTCTGGAAAACATACAAGACATGTAGGTTCTGAGTTAATGAGACATATTGGCTACAATGGCCAAGGGCTAGGAAAGAGAAGCAGAGGGATTATAAACCCCATTGTAGTTGAACATAGGGTCAAGCATGAAGGCCCAAGGTTTGGTGGCAAAAAGGAGGTGAGTGAATGTAACTCATCTCTTAAAAGTTTGGCTCAAGCTAGGACAACCAAGATAACCTTTGTCAAAGTAAGAATAACAAAAGAAAAGGCTATTTTAGTTGAAGAAAAGGAAACAAAAAAAGGAATGGACAACAAACCATTACTCCAACATGCTTGTAGAAGTTTGAATGGGAGAAAAAAAGGGATGTTTCCAATGCCACCCAAAATTGCACCAACACCTAGAGGACCAATCAAACAAGTCAACAAGCACAAGAACAAACCAAAGAGTTATGGCAAAGCATTTCTTGTTTTTTGTGTTTTAAAAGGAAATGTCGCAAGGTTGATAATTGCCAACACTATAATGCATGTTCCTTTTGTGGTATAAGAGGTCGTTGGGGACCACCTACTGGAAGAAACAAGCCTTTAGAAAAAGGATAGATGTCTTAAAAGAAGAAGAAGGATCTAAGGACCAATTCTTGGAGCTAGCAAAACAAAAAGAAGTACATGAACAAAAAGAGAATGCCAAGCAGCCTATGCAGTCGCAAGAATTTTTTGTAGCATTGCAATTTAATTGGACGTTGGAAAGCAAAGTGTGGAGGTTCATCCATAACTTCATCCTTGTAATTGCACACCCAAATTAAAAGTTTGGAGAGTCAACGTTAAGGGGAAATAAGAGATTTCCACACTTGCATAGGAATGAGCAACAACTATTCAAGGAAACATGTTGTTAAAGACATTTCTTCAATCCTAGATGAAATTTCTGCAAGGCTTCCAAGAATAGAGAGTGTGTTGGAGAAGAAAACAAAATGTTTTTCCTTCGAGTTGAAGCTTTTGGGGACCAAGAGCCTATGAATGGGGAGGGGTGATCTAAAATGAATCTGAAATAACCCCTCCTCCAAACTTTGTAAAAAGGAGAATTCTTTACAAAGTTTGAAGTCAATAGTCCATTAGTAATAAACTTGATGAACAAAGACCAAGAGTCTCATTTTAGCCACAAGACAATGAAATGAACCAATTGTTGGTTATTGTTCCAAGGAAACATCATAATAGAGGATGCCTTGTTGATTAAAAAAAAAAACCACAAGATGAAAAAAAAGAAGTTTGGGAAGAAGGGGGCGGTAGATGAGGAATGAGGACTCAAAATGAGGAAATATGTTTTTAGATCGGAGTACAAAGAGGATTTTGTGCCCATACATGGTGAACAAAGAATGTCTTTGAGCCAAAACAATATGCAAAAATACCCCCATTTAGTAAGAATATATGAAGTCTCTGCTTGAAAATCTATAGCTCTAGTTGTAACAATTCCTAAGCATAAACAAAAGCCATTGATTGTTAGTTTTCCCATTTGGGTTTCCAGGGTAATCCATGTTGTTCACGATGTTTAATGTGTGAATATTATTCTCTATATGCTTGTTTCAATTCTTGTTTTTTTATCTATTACTTGGGTATTGTGTAAACCATAAGAACTACCTCACAATTGCATTTATTTCCTAGCTTTGTTTGCCAATGTGTTTACCTATTGTGTAAACCACATGCTTTAACAAAAAATGGCATCAAATTCTCTTTAATCGGATGGCTAATTGGACACACAATTCAATTCTCCTTTGATTGAATTGTTGGGTTTGCAAATTATGTTCACATACAATGTTCACATGCTTGTTCATATGTTGGTTTTTTTCAATCCTCAATTTTCCAGCTCATTTGCTAATCTACTTGATCATTGGATTGAAACAAATGCTTGAACGTTATGTAAATCACAAGTACCAACCCAAGAATTACATCACCTAATTTATACAAATCGTGAAGGAATACCCCCTACAATTGTTCATTCGATTTGCTCAATCCAATTGCATCCAAAAATGAAGTTGCAACCATCCCCTTTGTTCTATGCAAGTCAACAACAACAATACTCATTGTTTACCCGCAACCATCATTACATAGACATATGAAAATACATTATATGTGTTTGATGGTTATGGTGGTAAGGATGACAAGTTATAAATACTTGCATCATTTATTGCTTGCATATACAATAAATGGGCAGATCTGTGGTGAATTAGAGAGTTGGGTTGAACATTTCATTATGGCAAAGTATGTTATTTTGTTGGAATAACAAAGCTAGAGTGTACTTGGATTTGTTTGAGATGTATATCAAGGCCACATCATTGCCTTATATCCAATTTACAACCATTTAGACTTGTACAACTTATAATCATGAAAATATAACAACACATGTTATGAAATTTTGACCAAATAAACTTTGTTGCTTTCACTATCCCAAACCTTGAAATAACACAATAAACTTAAATACATACAATGTACACCAAATATGAGTGTGGACCACAACTCCTAAAGTGGCAATTTAAAATAACTAGCATACTCCCTAAATGGAAAAATGAAAATGCCACAATGGTTTAAAGAAGTTTTCTAAATTATTGTTTTTATTAAGAACCCTAAAGATATTATAATTAAAAATATGGTTTTAATATCTTATCTATAGAGAGATAAAGTGGACTAAAGTGATAAAGATTGATATATGAATAAAGTGAATATAGTTAACTATAAAATTTTCATATAATTTTTTTATTATTTGTTATAAATATTTAAAGTAATTAGATCTTTCCTCAATAAAGAATATGATACATTAATAAAGACCATTTGGAGTTAGATGCAGTGCTTGTGGAGGAAGCATTGGAGAACTAACATCCATAAGCTACTTAACCCAATAGCTATTCTATGTACATCATTGTAGACTCTAATTTTGACGAGGAACATTATCATCATTAGAAATCATGTTATGTTCTCATAAACAAAATCTAGATTAAGACCCCTCGCACGGTCTAACTCTTTGAAACGTTGAAAATGGCACATAGGAGTGGTCTTTTTTTGTGTAGTTTTTCCGTATCTATTTTAAAAGGCTTATCCTCACACTTCTTCACAAATATATTTTTAGACTACCAAATACTAAAGGCACTTGTAGGTATCTATTTTAAAAGGCTTATCCTCACACTTCTTCACAAATATATTTTTAGACTACCAAATACTAAAGGCACTTGTAGGTATGGTTATTCTATTAAAACATGCTACATTTTATTTATATATATAATTTTATATATTCTCACAACAAGTAGTATCTCTATGTAAAAATGATGTAATTTTTTTTTTATATTAATAATGAAGAAGTATCCAAAAAGTTACATCAATAATTATAAATCAAAATATAAAAGAAAATTTTTTTTTAATATATCTAATTATAAGAAAATGATAATAATTTTGTATATATATATAAAGGAAAGAAAATTGATTTAATAAAAAATCATGAAAATAAACTAAAATTAATAACTATACTTATTATCAATCCTTCTAAACACTTAATAAATACAAAATAAAAATGGTTATGATTGTATTTTTATTTTTAAATAGATCTAAAAAATTGTAACCCTACATATTAAATTTTCTTAATATGAATAACTTTACACCAAAAGATTAAGAGGTTCTTAATGTGCTTCACGTTACACCAAAAGATTAAAAGGTGAAATGTAGGGGATTGCGCATTTTGGGCAAAGAGATAATGGAGCCCCCTAATTGAGAGAATAAAGCCCCCTATTTATATACGAGAGGAACAATTTTTAGCTACTATTCAAAGTGGGGTGGGGCGACCTGAATTATAAGTAAGAGGAAACAAAAATATATGATTCATTATGGTTTTGTTGTTTGTTTCGTTATGATCTAATTATATATGTCATTAGAGCACTTTTGTTGATAGGATCACCCACTAATGATTCAATTGATGAGTGTGAGCCAGAATTCACCCTACACAACTTGATCTAAACTTGGTAATTAAAGACTACTAATTCAAATTAATTTAAATTGTTTATTAAAAAAAATGGCTTAAAAATACACATTCAAAGACTGTAAACAAACATTGTAAAACAAAGACAATACTTGGACAATTGCTAACGAAGTTCACCCATCTTGGGCTAGGTCTCCGAGTTTGCTCCAACAACAAACCATTTTGTTATTTCTTCTAGCAAATATGGGTTGATTCTCCTTACAAAAAGGGTTACAATCCTCTCCCAATGTGAGGTTGATTCTCTCCTTTACAGAGGTTGAAGACTTCTCCCAAGTGGGGCTCAATTCTCCCTATGAAGGGGCCTTACAAACTACAAGCATGATTGTTTGCTTACTCTTTTTCAAATAGTTCCTACTCTAAAAGATCTTTTATCAATCTCCCCCATTGAAGGGGCTTAATGGTCTTTAAATAGCTTTACATGGTTGAAAACTACTTCAACATATGAAGGAGAAAATATATCTCAAGATCCCATAAATTAGGATCTGAGCACTCATCAAGGGATTGGTTTGAGAAACTATCTCAACCATGCTCATAAATATCTCAACTCTCCATGAAGATCAACTCCCCATGAAATTAGGAAAATAAAATCCATGAGAATCTCATTTTTTTCTTGAGACTAGGAAACTAGAAGCCTAAGTTGCTTTCATACTCATCAATTTCATGTTACAATGAATAATACAATAATACATGAGACCTAAGCTCAACATAAGTATTAATCACTACATCTTATGTTTTCTCCATTTTCCCCAAAACATCAATGAGCCATATCTTTCGCATATGATGTCCTCTTGACCTCATTCAAACTGCATCAAACTATGTCGGAAAGCTCTTTGTCRRCTCTTCATTGTGCGGGCAACTTTGGMAGAAATGAGAACTRACTTGAATCYCGAACGTGAAGATCCTCCTAGATCATACCTCCCCATGGAAAGAACTTTTGGTCCACCAAAATTCTTAGAGGATGGCACTATTCTCTCTCTTGAAGGCTAGTTTTTGGGCAACACTGTCAATAGTGTAACATTGCCTATTTGAAATCAACAACATAAACTTGGATCTGCTTTCTTGACTTAAGATGCTAGCTTTCACAAATACTAAATAGTAACCACAACAAGCATGAAGCAGAAAACCAACACAATATCCCCATGAATGATCATTCATTGGGTATGGTTGTGGATCTACAATTTTCATGTAATTTGAAAGGGATATTATCAATGAAATTTCCCATCGTTACACTACCTTAATCCACCATGAATAAAGGAAGAACATGGCCATGTATTGTTGGGAAATATTGATGCTTGGATTATGTGCCAAATTGATGTCCTCAACTTCTTAATGTTGTTTAACTGCTCTCATCTTGAAGTTGCTACAGTCCAACATGTTGAGCACTCCTACCAGCTCTGACTCAACAAGTAACATATTTGCACTTGGATTTCTTGAGGATCTTGCATATCCTTGAGACCTCCATAAAAATTTGAAATCTCAAGATAGCCTCGGTGACCAACATGACGACCATATCAGTTTTCTCTAGAAGCCAGTGTATGGAGAGGATGTTGTTGTAAGGCTCCACCATCGATGTCGATACCTGGCGGAAATGCAGGTGCAACCTTTCTTCTGAAGGCTCTTCATGCACCAACCAAATCCTCATGACAAATACGTCCTCCAATAATTACTTGGAATGTGAATGAGGACTTCCATGTCGAAAAGGAACGTTTTTGACAAATACACTGCTTTCTGAAAATCAAAATGTTGTAGTTGGATACAGTGGTCGATTGGAATAAAATAACCACAAACCATGTGCATAGGATGAAGTGGCTCACACCAAGAAAAATCTCTTGTGGTCGTGACCTCTTATACCATTCCAAGCAACGATCCATCACGTTGGGTAGGAGTGGTTCTTTGTCTCTCTGCCACGATCACACGAGCTTCTACAAAATGACCACTCACACAGACAAATGGAATACCAATATATGATGTTGCTCGACATGCAACAAGTACAACATTTGATATCACCAAATCGGTGAACTACCAAAGGATATCGATTTACTTGGTGAGAAATATCCTACGCTAATTCGATTTGAATGAAGGCTATGTGTTTTTTGTTGTTGTTGTGCAATGTCTAATTAATTGGCACTTCTACTGGCTAATGCATTTGATTTGACAACTGAGATATTTAGTGATCATACAAATCCCCATATAGCCAATCAACCTCCATTATTATAGTACTACAGATCTTCGTACGTGCACAATGCACTCTCAACTTGAATGGATTCCAAGCAAAGGGCAAGGCTTTTAAATATTTCAAGTGTAATAGCCAGAATGGAGATATTTCTACTAGTGTGGACCGACTCTTGCTTGAACCAAAAGGTAAGGAGTAGCGCACGAGGCTCAATCATAAACCAGCAGAGGAATCGATGAAGGTGGCATCAAAAACTCCATGATCGCAGGATATAACCATGTGCCACTTGTCTCCCTATGCAACAATAGATCATTGATCAAGACTTTGGTGTCAATGATCATCCATCCTCCACGTGGATAGAACTGCAATATCTAGCAAGAACTTGATCCTTGATCCTTGATCATTTTCCATGAATTAGCATGTCGTTATGGTGATCCACTGATGTCGATGATGATCATGTTGGTGGGCTTTGGAATCCCTCCAAATTTGTTCTTGAACCAATTGTACAATACATAAATAGAAGGCATCTATTGGGAATGGTTTACTTTCCCCTAAAGTGATCCTTGTTCGATTGGCCTCACTGAGCTGGGCATTTAGATGCATCTTTGGCGCGGGTTCCTAATAAAGAATCTAGAAAATAGTTGCAATTGCAAAGACAACTTCTTCTACTATCGAATTTTGCAAGATCTCTCAGCTAACGTGCAGGTTCTCAAGCTTCGTGGGCACACTCATTGCAAGAATGTCTTCATAAACGCAATTGTCACGAAAATTTGGAATGAAATGAGTATTCTCAACATGATAATTCATAAAGAAATATTTATGTTGACCATGTTTTGCTTCACTGGCGTGACCCAAAATGCCACGAGGTGTAACACTGAACCCGATGACTAATATTTTTTTCTGCTCAAGTTGACTGAATCTTGTCCTTCATGGAATTGTTTTGACCATAGACTTATCCACTGCTCTATTTCGTGAATTACACGTTTTGACACGCCAGGGACCATACTTTGACATATCATATTTTTTATCATTTGTTGGAAAACAAATAACAAAGCTCGCTCCGATGGTCGAGAATGACTATTAAACATGCCACTGTCAAAATCTTAACCAGTAACCACCTCTACACCTCTAGCAGATATGGATGTGCCCTCTTGTTTAGTGCATTTGATTATCGAATTAATGGTGGAAAATCGAAAAACTCTTTTACATGGGCATAGGACACAACCTTTAGTGACTCTTTCTATCAACTCAACAATTTATGAAACCTCAAATCTAGGTCGCACACAGTTAGAAAAATTGACGATGAATCATAGGTTCACATGAATGTGGATATGTGCAATTTTTTTAACACGACACATGAAGATCGGCCACTAGTAAATAATGAATGCATTCTAAAGAATTCATCAAGCACTTCTCATGCTTTTTCAATAATGAAAACTGGAAAAATGATTTGGAGATGCTACATGGCATGCTAAATTTGTCTACGCAAGAATGATATCCATTTCTTACCAAGCCATTCTAATGGATGATCCTTCTTGATTCGGGAATCGTCCTTGGATAGGTGTTTTTCTTCACGATCTGCCTCTTGGACTGTTGGTATTTGACCAACTCTTTCATCCATAACCTATTTCTTTCTAGGTACTTGCACAAGTCCCTTGCCATGCTATGGATGAAGTTGTGGATGGAGCTGCCAACACTTATCCAACCGATGTCCACTAATATTGCCATGGGTGCAATAACTCTTGTCCTTGTTCACATTCCAATTTGGATAGTGATCTTTGTGTCTTGTCTCCTTCTTGGTTGACATGATTTTCATGTACACATATAGTCTCTTCCAACACTTAGCCACACATTGGTTATGTGAATGACAAAACGTACAAGGATACTTATTCCACAAGGTTTGGATTATATGTTTATTCTTCTTATAATCAAAGAAAGATTTGAAGTAATCATGACCTTTATACCTTTCATGTTTGGCTTTAGTGCAGATTTGATGAGGATAATTTAACTTAGCTCTTCCTTTGACATGCTTATCTCCCTTTGGGGATGACTTGCAGTCACTGTCACCATCATTATGTGATGAACCATCAACTTGCGAGCATTTTTTGTTGCACTAAATTAGACGCATCACTTGAATAATTTCTTGCTTCCTTTATTTTGGAGCATTCTCCAACTTCCTCTTTGCCATAACCCAATCCTGCATAACGAGGTTGTTCTGCCACTTATATGGGATTAACTATACCTTGGGAATTAACTCCAAGGCCTTATCCTACATATCCCATTTTCATTAACAATTTCAACCCAACACCTTTAGTGTGCTTTTCAAATGCGCCAAAAGAATCATCTTGATGGGAAGAATGTGAAATTGAAGAATTATTTATATTGCATACATTAGAGACAGTTTCCAGATATGGTATGAAGGATGGTTTCGTTAATCCTTCCGCACTCATAAACTTTACCAAAGCTTATGTTGTGCTTGTAACTAATGTTACAACTTTCACTTCTCATCTTCCGATATGTGCAACAACCTTATCAACTTAGCATTCTCTAGTTGATATCTTCAAGCTCTTGAAGCCATTCTCGCTTTGATGCTTTTCCCATAGTGGTCCTTACAAACCAAGAAACAACCTCTAATCTTACTGCTTTGATACCACTTATCAAAACTTAGTACTTAAAGACTACTAATTCATATTAATTCAAATTGTTTATCAAAAGAAAATTGGCTTAAAAATATGCATTCAAAGACTGTAAACAAGCATTGTAAAACAAAGACAATACTTAGCCAATTGGTAACAGAGTTCACCCATCTTGGGCTACATCTCTGGGTCCGCTCGAACAACAAACCGTTTTGTTATTTCTTCTCCCAAATAGGGGTTGATTCTCCTTAAAAGAAGGGATACAATCCTCTCCCAATGAGGGGATGAAATTCTCTCCCAATGCAAGGCTGAAGTGCTCCCCCAATGTGGGGTTGATTTCCTCCTTTATGGGAGTTTGAAGACTTCTCCCAAGTGGGGCTCAATTATTCCTATGAAGGGGGCTTATAAAATAAAAACACGATTGTTTGCTTACTCTTTTTCAAAGAGTTTCCTACTCTAAAAGAGCTTTTACCAATCTCCCCCAATGAAGGGGCTTAATGGTCTTTATATAGCTTTACATGGTTGAAAACTACTTCAACATATCAAGGAGAAAATATCTCTCAAGATCCCATAAATTAGGATATGGGCACTAATCAAGGGATTGGTTTGAGAAAATATCTCAATCATTCCCATGAAGATCTTAACTCTCCATGAAATTAGGAAAATACAATCCATGAGAATCTCAATTTTTTCTTGACCCTGGGAAACTAGAAGCCTATGTAGGTTTCACACTCATTAGTTTCCTTTTACAACGAATAATACAATAATACATGAAACTTAAGCTCAACATAAGTATTAATCATTACATTTTATGTTTTCTCCATTTTCCCCAAAACATCAATGAGCCATATTTTTCGCATATGAAGTCCTCCTGAACTCATTCAAAATGAGTCAGAAAGCTCTTTGTGAGCTCTTCATTGTGCAATAAACTTTGGCAGAAATGAGAATTGACTTGAATGTCGAACGTGAAGATCCTCCTAGATCACAACTTGACTTGACTTTACTTCCTCACAACCATAACCACTATTAAACATAGATTAATTCTCATGGGCTTTGCAATTTGTTTTTTTATTATCGTGCTTCTGTACTACATCTTTCACTTATCATAACCTTTGTTTTTTCCCTGCTAAGCCATGAAAAAACTATGAAAAGAGAATCAGAATGGTTGGAAATCGTATTTTATTCACCTTTCTATGCTTTAAAATACATTGTAATCAAACATACACTTACAACATCTACTATATACCATCAAATATCATGATTTATAATTCCAACCAATAAGGTCTTAACGATATGTTGTTTTCTAATTCCAACCAATAAGGTCTTAATGGTAGATTGTTATTTTAAGTTAATATTCCAAAACAAAATAGAGATTGAGCTTTACCAGTCCAATATTTTGTTGTAAAGCAAATGGTCTCGATTGTGCTAAATTACGCTTAGTTGTAAAATAACCCCACATAATGTTTAGTTCTGCTAGATTTCTCTCTTTCCATATGTAAATACTCTACTCGACTCTATGAAAAGGGCCTCTAAATGAAGAGCAAAAATGTGTCGAATCGAAAGCTTATCTTGGTATCTACCCCATGCATGAACCGTTGAGGTGTCCAAAAGCGTTGGCAATCATATTTTCGAGGTGGAGCACCAATTGGTTCTCGGAGTTTACTTTAAAAAGGGCCTAAAAATGAAATGTTGATGGGATGCCATGGTAATTGGTGCTTTGTTAATCTTAGGCGGTTGAGTAATTAATTGGTTTCCCTTACATTTTTAATTTTTCTTTAACATTTGGCATTGAAATGGTTATTGTGGACTCGAGATACCCACTGTGTGTCACCCGGTTGCCAGTCCACGTGACCTTTCCTCGACAATAAATGAAGCAAATGGTAATGAAGACATGGAGTTACATGTTGAGAGAGGATGAAGTGCAAGCAAAGTACAATGTGTTTATTTTTAATAACATATCTTTGTTTCAATTGTTAGTTATTAATAACATATCTTTGTTTCAATTGTCGGTTATTAATAACATATCCTTGTTTCAATTGTCATTTAGAGAATTGTTTCAGTGAAGCTTAATCTAAGCTTTAAAAGGTTTATTGTTGTGAGAAATCTTACCTTGCGGACAGGCTAAGCTCCCCTTTGGACCCAGACCTCTTCTTTGGTCCAAAGAGAGAAGTAAACAAATGGTTGCTACTTTCCCTTTAAATCTAACTCAACCAATCAAGTAAGAAAGAAGAAGAGTACAACGTACCTTATTTCAATATTCATCATCGTTGCCCCAATCATTGGGCTTGATCTCCAAGCTCCTTAATGCAAATGAAGTCCTGCAAAGACCAATGAAGGAACTCTTCCTCCTACTATGTATGATTAGGTAAAGGGGATATATCTACGAAGATTGAAACGACAATAGACAAGAAAATGTAGAACACATGAACTTGAAGGGAAGTTACAGGCACTTACAAGCCATGTTTGATGCTGCAACACCTTCTCCAAGTTCTCCTCCTCCATCCCTTGCATGAAAACCTTGAAATCAAAATGTTGATGCTTTCTCCCAGGATCAAAGGTTTGACATATAAATTCCCCCCCCCCTTTACCTTGGATATACCTTCAATATATAGGTTTGAGAGGTGCAACCACCATGAGATAATGAGGGGAATGGTTGAGGGTATGGCTCCTTAAGTTGGGATTTGATCCTAAGATAGAGCCATAGTATAGGAGTCGACCAAAACAACCTCATCCCTTAAGGAGCTGACCCTTGGGAAA
>JZKD02S0099757.1:3172-14555 GCA_000966675.3 Picea glauca
ATATATATATATTATTATGATGATGATCGTTAACGTCCATTGAGACCAAATTGGTCTCTCATACCTTAAGAGGGTAAGGGACTACTTGCAATTATTTATAATTTTGTTTCTGTGCTAAAAAAGAATTAAGAGAAGCTTTCAAAGTTCACCATAGTTTTGTTGAGTTAAAAGGTTAGGAATGTTGGTACTCTAACAAATATTTTGAAATTGAGATCTAATGTGGGTATAGGTTGGACAATCTAAGATAAAGTGATTTCATCTTCAACCTTCTTAGTGTCACAAATATGGCACACTCTTTCATCCCATGGCGTTTTAGGAATTGAGTAATGCCCAGTTTCACTATGGAGCTCGTGAGAATTTGTTTTTATCTTAGAAATGCTTATTTTTTTCTTTACACTTGTCAAAACAGAGAGATAATTTTGATCTTCTAGATTAGGGCTGATTAAATACTTATAATACCTTAATTTTATTTTTTCCTCTAACTCTTTATCACACCACATTTTCTCCTTAAATTTTGATTTGAGGATATTTTTAATAGTATCCTTATTCTACAAAATGGTGTCTTCCATGATTCCCCAATAGCTTAGCCAAGAATAGGAATCTTTATGTCATCCTCACTTGATTCGATGGTGGTTACAACTGAATTTTGAAGCAATTTTAGGAAGCCCCTTTTCTTCCATGTTATTTAACGTGTTATTGTCAATTAGGTATCTAGTCATAGCCATGCTCTTAGTGGGGGAAATGATTTCCTCTAGGAGGAGGATGGGATAGGGCGTACTCCTTTAATTTTAAGATTATAGGTTATATAATTCTTTTGTATTTGATCTCCAGTATTCGCGATAGATACTACATCCCTAGACTTCACATCCATAAAGAATAACATGTGTAACAAGAGTAAAAAATAAGAGTTTCTTCTTATCCCATATCTGAATATCAACTAATTTACAATTGTTTTCAAGCCCATAATAAGATTTTCATCCCCCAATAAAATTCCAATTGATCTTGTGGTGAATATTGATTCCAAGATATGTATAAAGTAACTTCCTCCAAGTTGTTTTTTTCATACACAAAGGTATAATTTAAGTGATCTTATTGGATTTAATGATCATGACCTTGGTCTTGTCAGTATTAACAGTCATACTCGTATTGGAGAAAAAAATCCTTGAGGATTCTTAGTTGGTTTTTAAGATAGTGGGGAATCCTCTCCATAAGAACGATATCATCGTCACAAATAAGAAGATTGATGACTATACCAGTAAGAGTAGGGCTGACAAAACTTGCTTCTTCCAAACAATATTCTAACTTGTCAATGTATATGCCAAAAAGGATAGGGGACAAGGGACAATCTTTCTTGACTCTAATATTGCATTTAATCTCTTTCGACCAGCCCTCAATGTTCTTAAACTTGGAAATAATGTTCTCATACAATCTTATTGCAGCAACCCTCAACTTGAAAGGCACTTTTATCTCTTCCAACCTAATCCAGAGGTTTTTCCTGGGAACCATTTCAAAATCTTTTCTAAATTCAATAAAACAACAAAAAAGATTGGTTTTGTTATTACGGAACTCCTCTGCAATGATCCTAAAGTTAACAAGATGGTCCATAGTTTAATGATATCTCCTAAGCCTGAGTTGGCCTTTAGCTCTTTTAGTGTGACTTTCTATCCAAAGGCTAATCTTATTTTCCAAAATAATTCAATAAATCTTGGCTAGAATTGGGTTAATCATAACGATCCTATAATTAGAGGGAATGTTTATATCCCCATTTAAAAAAATAGGAATAATGAGGCTTTGTGTCCAAGGTTTAGGAAATCCCTACTTGACTGCTAAATTGAAGAGGTTGTGTATGTGAGGGATGAGGATAGGCCCTTCGATTTTAAAAATTTCATCTTAGTAGCCTTCAATGTCCTTATCTTTCCCATTTGCAAGTCTCTTAACCCCAAACTCTATTTCATCCAAAGAAAAAACTTCATCCTCTTTAGGGACAATAGGAATGGTGTCTATGACATTATGGAATTTGTAAATACTTTTAAGGTATGAATTCCATTCCCTTAAGGGAAACAAATTATTTTCTTTAGTATTGTGTAAAATAATTTTCCTCCATAACTTCTTAGGATCCATCTTAGATAGTTGTGAAAGTTGTTCTTGCCTTTTATTGATATAGTACCTTTTTTCCTTTTAATTAGGGATTTTTATGTATTGATCTTATCGAGTTTTAATGACTCATTAGAATAATCCCTAATGGATTTCCTAGAAATTTTACATTCTTTATCATACCAAGGGTTGGTCATTAATATAATATTTATATAAATTAAAAGAAATAAAAATAATAAGAAATTGTAACATTTTTTTTTAATCTAATACTAATAGAATATTTATATAACGAAAAAAAATTATCTCGATTTAAGATGGATCTAATTTAATTTTGTATATGTTTTTGCATATTTAGTTGTAGCGAAAAAGGGTTACAGTGAAAATGTCAAGATAAAATGTTATAGAAAATATTTATACGATAAGAGGTTATAGCGAAAATGTCAAGATGACTCTCTTGAAGCTAATTTCAAGACTAGTCATAAACTTTGAATTAGACAGGCTATAACTTAGAATGTATAATAAATCGATACCGAATTTTTTTACCAAAAGTACTTCGTTATGTCTCCTCGATACCCTAAAAATTTCATAGTCTAAAACTTCTCCAAAAACCCTTATAGTGAAAATGCTAAGATGACTCGCTTGAAGGGGGAAAACCTTAGGATCGTATGCTCTGATACCAAATTTTATCCACCAAATGACAAAAATAGAATAAAAAGAGAGAGAGAGAGAATTAACTCCACACCTTGATAAAGAGAGAATAAGGAATGTGAAGCCTCTTGGAGGGGGGAACCTCCTTTTATAATAGAACAAATGTACATTATGAGATGATCCTAAAATTAGGTCTCCTTGGTGAGTGTGTGTGAGAGAGAGAGACACCAAGGGTACAATTACAATTAAAAGGTCTAGTCGAAAATACTAATATAACAATAGAAATACAACAACTCAATATCTAGGGATTTACATAGGACTTTATGCTTAACATGAAGCTTTTTCTAGGAGCTTAACAAAATACATCAACATGTAAAAGTCCATTTTATATTATCATTGGAAGGTCACCTAAAGGAGTGGTTGACTTGGAACCATTGCCAAAAATATTTCAAAAGAGTGCAAACAAAGTTACTGACTTAACTAGAACTGTGACCTCAAAACGACAACTCTGGCCCAAAAAACCCATATTTTTGCAAATAAAAACATGAAAATCAACCCCCAAATTAAAAGGTGGTGCTACCGATGGCACCATTTTTTCAAACTAGGTCAAAATTACAACATTTTTCAAACATTACTTTCAAAACTCATACAGTAGCTCAGAAAAACCTTCAAATTGACACCTAAATAAAAAAAATGGCATTACATAAAGAAAAATGATTTTTTCAAAACGCTAAATTTATAGATTTTTTGAAATCGTATTTTTAGTAGTCGGTACCATTAAAACAAAAACCTTAAAATCAACCATCAAATTGAAAAGTATTTCTACCTATAACATCGATTTTAAATTTGGGGTATTAAAATGACACGTTTTTTTTTTAAAAGTGGTAAACGAAATCATCGTTACTGTAAACAAAATCATAAAATCAACCCTTATTTGCTTACTTTTAAAATATTAGTTTAACACTCCAAACACAACATAATACATAATTCCATGAAAACAATAATTAAAAAAAAAAAATATTCAAAACCCAAATTTGATAAAATAAAAAATAAAAAAACATTTTAAAAATGTGGGAAAAAAAAAGAAAACAAATTAAAATTTTCACCAAAAAACAATAATTTTTAAAGAATATCTATTTGTTTTTGTAAAAAAAAACTAAAAAAATCCATTGAAATGTAAAAAATATATATATGACCAAAAAACCAAAAAAATACTAAAAAACATATCAAAATTCAAAAAATATTGAAAAAAGACTAAAATAAAAATAAAAATAAAAAATAAAAAAAAATTAACATTCCCTAATTGGGCCTAATGGTTAAGAACATGTGTTTCCTCCTAATAGGTCACAAGTTCAAAAATAGTGTTATTTAACTACAATGATTTTATGTGTATTAAAGTAAAGGTAAAAGAATGTGTTAAAATGGTATTTTCGACTATATTTAAAAAAGTATGGAACAATAAGTTAATTAAGGAGACGAAAATTGTATTTTCAAAAATGTAAATGGTAAAAAATATTTTTAAGATTCAAAGAAGCATGTAAAAATGACTAAAAATAGTGTTGAAAAAAAATGAAAAAACAAGCATTTAAAAAAAAAGGTGGAAACATTATGTATCGAAAAATTTAAAATATCAAAAAACGACCTAAAAAGGGAGGGGGGTGCTACCGGTAGAACTATTTTTAAACAAGGGGTACCAAAAAAATGAGAACTCTGTAGATTTCTCGTTAAGTTGGTAACCATGTTTTCAAATGCAAAAATCTTTGTAGAACACATGAAACAAGTTCATGAACATGTCCAAAAATAATTGTAAAAGAGTAGAAAATATTACAAGAAAATATTTTATGTGAATAGGAGAGAAAAAAGATTTGAAGAATGAGATTTATTCTTATCTCATCTTAGGATAGAAAATTCTCAAGGGGCACCTATAATAAACTAAGATGAATAAAAATGGTCCCTATAAAATTCTAAGGAAAATTTATGATAATGCATATGTATTGGAGCTATCTGTAGAGTTAAATATTTCACCCACATTTAACATTGCAGATTTATATGAAATTCATGAAGGAATAGTAGATGGAAACTATGGTTATGTTGTTGATAGAAGGTAGGAAATAACTAAGTGGGAGAAAGAAGAAATTGAAGAGATTTTTTATGAAGGAATTGTAGGAATGACAAGAGGTCAGAAGACAAAATAATGTTTGGCTCATTAGGAAGGAAAAGGTTTAGAAAAAGTCACATGGATCTAATAATTAGAGATAGAGTAGATATTGTATTCCTGACATGGTTGTTATGTTACTCTTGTGAGAAAAATATCACTTTTATTTTTACTATGGGAAGTTAATGCAGGGGCCAATGACCGATGCATTCCATTCTCTTTCCCATCACTAGAAGAAATCCCTAAAAAATTTGATTAGCAATTGATGCATCTCTAGCCACAATATCCATGTCTAGCCACTAGTACATATTGTAAAAATTCTGACGTTCTATTTGTGGCATTATGGAAAAAATTGTCCATATTGTCGCAAAATAGAGGAAATTAAAAGAAAAAAAATTCATCTTGCCCGATAACGTCGATCTTGCCACGTTGACGTCTCTCTTGCCACGTTGTTGTCGCTCTTGCCACGTTTTCCACCTAGTTGTCTCTATTGCCACATTTATGACATAAACGTCTCTCTTGCCACGTTTGTAAAGATTGTTGTCGCAATTGCGACGCTGTGGAAAGTAGGTTTTCCCCCTCCAACGACCACCTTAGTATGTTGACCAAGTCAAAATACTAACGGTCACTTAGGTTTATATAACGTCGGAATTGCGACGTGATAAAATCTATAAATATGTTGCATTTGATTGATGTTGCGACAAGTTTTCTATAATAACAATGCTTCAAAAAGGGTTTGTGGGTCTTCTCGGTGAACAAAAAACAGGTATTTGTTTCAGTATAAGTCTATGGGGAAGAATGTCATAAAACATTAGAGTTGGGAAAAGAATTAAAGAGGGTCAAAAGGGTGACGGTAAATTTTATTGAGTGAGTCTGTCCACCTCCAATTCCTTCTCCCTCAGAGCCTCGTAATACATCTCACCAATCCCCAATAGGTAGTCCCTGTCCGTCAACAACTGCTGGTAGTCGGCCTTCATCATAGACAGTCTCTCTCTAGGAGTATGAAAGTCATCCATGGAAAATCCCCCATATGAACTACCATGTGCCAATGATGCCCTCCATCAGTAATCTGCCACCAATGCATGTGTCATCAATCATAAATATAGAAATGGACATACCTCCACCAGATGCATGATGAATAACACAAGTGATGTAGGCACTTGTCCTCACTGTCACCCACGTACTGGATGTCTACCACCCTAAAAATGACCCAAGGCCAATCTTCAGGAAGACCCAACAACCAACTCATTTCCCGCACCACGTTTCGCACGAATGGAAAACCTCCACTATCAACAAATAAAACACAATACATCACATTGGCTTCATGGAGTCAACAACACAATGGGACTTGAAAAATGAAAACCACAAGAAATCGCATCATCCACAAAGGATCCCAATGACTCAAATCCAACCTATATATACTAGATCCCACAACCATCTGAAGATCCCACAACCATCTGAAGAGCCCACAACACAACTCATGTGTTACCAAGAATTTTCCCAAGGAATACAAATGCAAAGCCCTGTAAGGGAGCCACAACGATCGCACAAACTCCACGACAAGTGGAGAAGAGTGCTATTTCAAAGCACCTCCCAAGATGATTTTTCACTACACTTACCACCCATGTGCTACCGATAAACATGATAACAAGCCAAGAACTGACCAACCCTGCAAATGGCCTCGGGCCAATCTTCTAGTGGACCCGGTAGGCAGCTCCTTTTTATCACCACATCACCCATGGCCCTCATTTCCTCCTCCATGTTTCCTTGGTACTCCTAGGGATAAACCCTAAGACACTTGGATTGTGATAAAAAAGACTAGGAAACATGTGGAAACACATGGATTATGATTCAATTAAAAAAATGAATATATACAGGAAATTATATATAAAGTTATTGTAGTTTCATAGGGAAAACATGGAATGATATATTAATGAGGGAAGAGAGTAGCATACATCCATGCTATAATGGTAAGTGAACTATGAATACATGAATTAGCTGAGAATTATGGTTGAGTGTTAAAGTTTTCATGTTTTATGACACAGACCCCCAACCCTTGGGCCAAAGTCCGCTCACAGGACCGTTCTTTGTTTCCTTTGAGCCAGATCAGCTCTTTCGATTCCCGGCTGGAATCTTCGTTTATCTATCCACGGGTCCTCCTGGAAACTCCCCTGAGTGAACAACACTAGGCATGAGTTCCACCTTTTCCAAGCGACCACGATGCTATGACCAAGGCCCAATTTTGAAGGCGCTTGTCGCAACTCGCAATCTTGCGATTTGAAGCTCTCGACTCCTTCCTTCCAATCTTGTGATACATGAGATCACGAAATGGTATAACTCCTTTCTATCAGCATCCTCCGCGCGTGACCACCAACTAGTCTTAATGCTAGCACCTCTCGCTACTCACCACTTCGCAAGTTTCAACATCGAGCCTCCGTGCTCTTATCTCACAAATTCCCGAGATGCGAGAAGTCAATGGAGTGTTGAATCCTTCCACTAGATGACATGTGTCCACCTATCTATCACATGGGCCCACCTTGTGGTTTTGCCATGTGTCCCTCATGCCCAGCTTCAACACTTCGTGACTTCGCTCCCCGAAGTGTTGCCTCCTTTGTATCCCGACACCCGAAGTGTCGAGATCCCGAACTCCTCATTAATCCTTATTGCAATTAGCAACTTCGGGACTTCCGGGACAAAAGTCTTGACCTCTTATCCTTCGAACTACTGAAATGCCGAGTTTTGACACACTTCACCAATAGTTGGTCCCACACAAATCTTTTTTCCCCTTAGGGACTTCGCACTTCACGATTTCACGAATCTTGCTACAAGGCTTTCGGTTCTCCAACTCACGAAACCTCGAAGTGGTCAACGAAGGTTTGACCTCCATGTCGACAAGTATGCCACCTATCCACTCTCCATTGTTGGATTCTTCTACAACTTCAAACCTCTGAACTCTGAAATGAGTATTCATGAGCGATTCAATGGCCCTCATCGGTTTGGATCCTACAACCCTATTTCTTATGATCTTAAAATTAGAAAAACAATCACCGTAACCCTTCTTGCTCCTCTACAAGATCTGATGGCTCTCGGGACTTTGCAAATTCTCCACGGAGAATTTCGACCATCCAATGCCTCCTTGACAACATCTGCGAAATGAACAAGGTATTCTTTCACAGAACTTGTCCACCTGCAAAACAACTTTTCGCACTTCCCCTTGAACACTTCCAAGGCACTAACTCTACTGATATTTTACCACAAACTTGAGTCTTCAAAAATACTCTTGCACGCGCTCCTCGTGGAAACCCTTCAATACTTCCAAGTATTGAATTCTTCAACTCTACGCACTCTCCTTGCGACAACAGTCTTTCAACAATTCCCTCAGGTTGTAAGCTCTGAGGCTTCACTCAGCCTGTGCACACCTTGCACGGCTCCTGTGATTAACTTGCACTTCTACGAGAATGAGAACAATGTTCTCCCTCCTGAGATTTCAGAGACAAACTCTGACTTCTGTCAACACACACCTTGTAGACAATTTCGCTACACTCCTTGCAGGAAAACTCTTGCTCAGACAGAGAAACAATTGAAACTCATTCCTTACTCTCCCTCTCTTCATATTTTAGACATTCAACAAGAAATCATTCATACATAGCGTAAAAGAAAATGTACAACAAAAATAGTAAGAACAACCATGAGCATAGCATTCAACATACATACACAGAAAGCATTAGAACACCATGAGTCTAAAATCAAAGCTTCATATATTAATTTCATAACTTTAGTACATGGGTTCTTCTGCACAACTCTCTATTTTTTCTCCTCTATGCTCTCCTATGCTCTCTTCAATTGATAATGTTACAATGATACAATATGAGGGTTTCTATAGTCGGTTTTCCCTCTGCTCCTAAAACTGTCTAATCTAGAATTTTAATTCTACCTACTTACATTTACTATCATAAATGCCTCTTAATCCTTCAGACGAGAGCAAGACGCTCAAGGTCTGATTACAATCACAAGTACATCATTTCTTGACTACTTCATTTCAGTTTGGCACATCCCACTTCAAAACGATTTAAACACTTTTGAACATGTGCCAAAATGCATTGGCACTGCCTCACGCTCGCTTGTTGTTGATGATGCTCCTGCATCATTTTAGGAGGTAGTGTGATATATCTAGGGAGGTTACAAGAATCTAGGGAGGTTACAACCAATATCCATTTTTCCTCAACCAATACATTTGACCAAAAATTGATGTCCAAGCATGAATCTACCTCAAAATCACTATAATTAACTGATTTACACCCTATTACATCATTACCACATCAAAAAGTAACATTTTTACTTCATAGATGTCGAATTTGGAAAAACATTGCTGAAAAAACCAATCCCAGGACAAAGCGTAGAGAAATTGATAGAAAGCGTAGCGTGCTAGGAAAAATGGAGTTTTGGAGGCCTTCCCAAGGTCCAAATATAGATCTAAAAAGTGTTATAGAAAGTTGGGGATGTCTACTAATTGATGAAATGCTTAAGAAACAAAATTGACATGATCTAGCCCTTCAAACTCATCTTCTCCCAAAATGAGTTGAATATGATGAGTTGATGACATCGTTCTCACCAACATATGTCCACTTAGTCACAATGACACATCTTTGATATCCTCCAACATTAAAGAAATCGCCACATCAACAAGGAGTTTAAACATTTTCAATAAGTGTGAGTCATTCATGCATTCTCCTAGATCATGGAAATTCTCTTGTGATCATTCTCACCATTATTCACATAACCCCCTCACTATATTCCCCTTAGTTACTCAATAATCCAAATTTATAAATGACCAAAACCAATGCAACAATGACAGAATAACAAAACTTGGAAGAGAGATAGATGGTTGTAGATCAGCATAGAGGCAAGGAAAATTAGAAAACCTTTAACCCCATGCCCATGAAATAGTTTCTTATTAATTATTAAAGAGCTAAGGCAATACTCCACTAGGTTTCCCATAAAGAAATCAATGGATTGGACTATTTCTGCCTACATGAGGGCACTGAAAAGGAAGGAGATGCTTGAGGGATTGTTGAGTAGAGAAAGGAAACATTTTCCCTTGTGTTTTGTATGGCATGAAAGAGATATTTTCCCTTATACTCAAAGATCACTCACAGACCCACTCAGCTACACTCGTTTTCTTTTGTTCTGAATGTTCTTGTTAATTCTTATAACTGAGATTACTACTATTCTGAGTATCTAAATTCATGTTGTATTTTTTTAGGTTATTCTTCATTTCTACTATTGTTTAATAAGAAAATGTTCCCTTTGAAAGTCTTCTCTTTGAAAATTGGCTTTCTTTAGTTTCAGGCATTCATGGTAGTGCTCCAGATGAGCAACAACCTCAGGATGATCCTTTGCAGTAGGAGGCTCCACCACCTGGCATGATACCACCACCTCCTATGACTCAAGTATCCTATTTGTTTCTTTCCAATGGCTCTCATGGGGTGTTTACATGTACTAGGTGACAAGACCAACAACAAAGTAAATATTAGGACAGGTGCGATTCAAATGCCAAAAGGCTACCAAATAATCAATGTTACAAAGTGGTATCAACCTCAATCACACAAAACAAATATTAGTGCACCGATGTTTATGTTGTTAAAACCCTCAAAGAGGGAAACAATTCATGGTCCCATCAACATGGCAATGCAAACCAACAAGTTAATGCAAAAAACAAATAGATTGCATGGACATCCTTCAACAATTGATTGTTTGCAAATGACCCTTCGTGATCTTTAAATAAATATAATGGACCAATCAGGTGTCGAGTCATGGATAAATTGTTATTGATATCGAGGAGAAGAAGAACTGTCATATCAATTTATGTCTAGAACAAAGGCATGACTATCATAATAGTTAGTTACAAAAGCACACTAAAGAAACACACAGTACACTTTACCTAAAAACACATTATATCAATTTGATCATAACCAACTCTCAAGTGTTTAAATATCCTAATACGAGCACTCATTTTCATGAATTTAGAATTTATATTTTAGACTCCATCTTATTATAATGCTTTTAGACTTCAGAAAATGACATGAAATTGACAACACAAATAGTGCATTTCCTAACATCAAAGACTATTTAACTATATTGACATTTGCATTTCAATTTTCTTTTATTCGTATCAATGCTTAACGGGTCCAAGTTTAACATGGATCTATGCCAATGGAGAATATTAAAAATTATTTAAATTTGATAATATAATAGAAATATACATCAATAAAGAGATATATGTCGAATCGAGATCGAAGTATTGACATCAACTATATTTTTTTAATTTCTTTATGATGTTATACATATATACACAAACACAATCTTGATCATCACCCCACCCCCTTTCTATGAAATGTGTCTCTCAACACAATGGTGAATCAAGCTTTTGAAGTCCCAAGTCATGATGAGAATCTTAGAGCCTAATGAACATCAAGATATGCTTGA
>JZKD02S0099757.1:14605-24738 GCA_000966675.3 Picea glauca
TAAAGGTAGTAGGCCACAACTACCTTTATAAACACCTTCAACTATCAAAAAACAATTCATTAAAAAATGTACTTGCCATGAAAATCCAAATCTTCTTATTCTACCACTTTGCAAAAGTTTGAAGTTCAATCCCCAAGATGATAACATATTTATGATAATGACCACTTTAATCGTATTAATCATTAAGATTCGTCCACGATGTTAATATGAAAAAGCTAAAAATCCTTAAAGGGTTCATATGAAAAGATCATGAAAGAAAATAAAAAACTTCAAATTAAATCTAACGACAATTAGTTTGGCTAGAATTTCAAAGCTCTCCATTGTTCATGGGAAAAAGGCAAGCTTCTTATCCTTTATTTTAATTTTCACTCCCACTCCAACTAGGATACTCTCAAGGTGTCCATAGGGTCATGTGCTCTCCTTTCTATATTGGTTTTGTTTCATGGTTTCTATGCAAAGAAGCAATAAGTTATGTTTCATGGTTTCTATGCAGAGAAACAACAACACACATCTCAGGTGGGTTTAGGGTCATGTGCCTCGAAGGAAAGTGATGTAAATCCCCTGAATCAACATCAATTTTCATAAACAAACGATCAAGGCACAACATTTTCTTCAAAACCTCCCTGGAACTATCGAGGACTTCAATTATTTTCCGGATCACTTTTCCATAGGTAGTATTTCACCCAGGAAATCTCTGCACAGGAACGAGTTAAATATGAAAAATTTCACAATAAATTTATTTCGGAACTTTGAAATCTGATAATTAGTGGACAGTTTACGTTATTCTCTTAGTGTAATCAAAGGGTTTTCCTATATAGCCCTTTGTGGGAATCGAACATAAATATTTAACTAGAGTTTTGATGTGAAAGGCGTCCATTTTTTGAGGATTTTGCAGGGCAAGAAACCGACAGAAATGGATCCTTCATAAAAGAGAAGGATGGAAGAGTCCGAAAATTTATCGTTCAAGACATTCAGTGGCACCATGAGTGGTTTCATTGGGGGGGTGTCTAGGAAGCTGTGGTGGCCAGTTGGTACGATGTGCTCATAGCAAGTTCCTTCACCGATTTCTGTTCTCTCTAGCTTAACACCTGCGAAGGTTTCAACATCGACAACCTTGCAGTCATCGCAACCTATTGCAGGTTTTTATTTAATTTTTCCTCTTCTTAGTTCCTAAATGAATGCAAAACCTATGTGATAACTCAAATATGTAATGTAACCACCTCCCTTCTAGACCTTTATTTTCCAATTCCTTTCATCATGGATAAAGTAGCATAGACCCATCTAATCCCGGGTCTGGTATGGACCTCTAAGAGGGTTTATATCTTGAAATCCAATATTTAGATGTGTTATATATTGAAATAAAATATTTAGTGGAACATCATTTGTGTGAATTCCAGATAGGCATCCTTGAGCTTCGCAATCTGGAGGTTCATATCAAATATGTCTTAGATGGGTCTATGTTAAAGTTTATATTCAATGCACCCAATGCATTGTAATGCTAATGGATCCCCAAAACCACCCACACACCACCCCTCGGCTGCAGAGCATCTCACTTTTCTTGGTGCCATAACAAATGCAGGCTTCACCCACACACCAACCCTAGGCTGCAGAGGACCTTTCTTCTCTTGGTTCCATAAGAGATGCAGACTTCACCATGAGTTTTTTAGTACCCACACAGGCTTGTTTGAATGGTCATGGAGGTGCTTCCTTTAAACTCCAGAATACACCAGGAACCACTGACAAATAATTTTAACAAGGGAGATGAGATTCAAAGGATGAACCACTACTCTCAAGTGATTTATGTCAATTAAGATGTCATTATGGGGTTATTCTTTTGACAAACTCTTCCAGTACTTGCACCTATATCCAACAACTTTTCATAACGTTTGGAAAAATCTCATCCCACTCTTGAGCACTTAAGTGAGAGATATTGTTGATACTTTCCAGTCCCAATCAGTCCACAAGGAGCAAACATATTACAAGTGATATTTTAACCTGGGTGAGAAGGATAACGACATCCCCTCTTTAACCATCCCAAGATAAACCCAATTGACACCTGGCTCCAACCACTTATTTATTCTTTTGAGAAAATTGAACCTTGGTGGAAGGCCTCACATGCCACCTTCTTCACTGTTTTCCCACAGCTCCATTGGCAATGTAGTCAATTTTCACCATATAATTATTTATCTTCTGAAAACAATGGGCACCAATATATAATCTTATTCTCTCTCACATGTGTGTATCTTTTATTAGTCTCAAAGGTATTTTGAAGGGAATCATGGTTTCAAACATTGCGAGAAGTTGTCTTTCAATGAGCACCTTGAACTGAAGCAATACCCATCTGTCAAATTTCAATCCACAGGTTTGTCTTTCTCAGAGAAAGAATTCATTTAGTGCATCTTGTAGTAGTTTCAGTCTTCAAAATCCTTGAAAATTAGAATAACACGAAACTTGTGGATTCTTTTTACGTGGCACCAGGTGCTTTTACTTGAAATAAAAGGAACGATATTTGTTATTGTATGGGGTAAAGGAAAAAAATTTACATCACAGTCTTAGTTGGTATACTATATTTAGCATATAAAACCACTTCGTGGACACACACTCTTACTCCTTGAGTTTTGGCCTCATGACATAGTAGTTGTAGTAGTAGGAGTCACATTAATGTGGAATGAAATCATCAACAAGCGATATGCCATTGCCAACTTTCCTTTAAGAGGTTATGTCAAAGACAAAAACCACAAAAAATGGTGATCCAGAAAGTACACAAGCACCTAGAAATGTTAGTACTGGAGTGATATGTTAGTACTGGAGTGAAGGAGGATGCTCTCACTTCATCCCAGGGACTTGTCCCCCAAACCAGATTCAATTTTGGAAAAGATTTTGCTACCTATAGTACTTCATAAACCACCCATGTCTCACTGTATCTTGGGCATGGTCCTACCAATCTAGATTGTTTGAAGTGCAATTTCTTCGAGCACATTTTCATCCAACATAATGTCCTCAAAATATGTGTATTTTTTGGTCAACTTGTTTATGCACATAGTTGGTCCATTGCTTTTGTTCTGCATGCAATCGTTTCTCCATTTGAAATGAACAGAATCAAGGGAATTGGAATGGATATTTCAGTTGAAGGGTCACAATAGAGCCGAGAGGTAGTTGATTCAAACCATCAGTCCAGATAAATCATAAAAGGGATTCCAATGCAGTTATGTTGTCAATCTGATCTCAACATTGCTACAAGAATTCAGATTCCAAGTGAAGTAGGCATTTATTTTTCAGTGCAATTCAGTAGCTGATTTTCCTGCTTATGCATCTGGATTTGAAGATCAACTTCCCTGCATTCTAATGTCAGGTAAGGTAAGAAACCTGTAACTATTTCTTTGAATGGATTACTTGTGATTATAATTATGAATTATGAACTCTTTTTTTATAGACCTAGAGTTGGCAAATGCAAATTTGATTTTGATCATACATTACATGTGTACACTCCTCTTATTAGATATCCATGTTAAGATTTAAGAAGATTGTATGTTCTTAATCAACCATGCACTAACAACATTTTTTTATACAACAAAAACAATATCAGTACAAGAAACACAAGATTATTATCTGGTAAATTTGGACATGAAATTTTTTTAAATTGCAATTAAACTTCTAGAACACATTTTTTATTTTTAACTAAAACAGATAATTTTTATTGAATATCAACCATAATTACAAGTGAGCAGCTTCCCGCTTAATCTGGATACATCATTTCATTCTTACATAGATATAAGAAGTGGCATATCCGTAGCTATGGGATAGGGATCCATAAGGGGGTTTCATCATTTTTCCTGAGCACTCCTGAAGGCATTTGACATCCCATATTCTCCTTTGCATCCACTTACTTGTTCAATCCATAGAGGATGTGGAAGAAGCGAGGGGAAGAGAAGTCTTGCAACACTTGATGAAGTATTTGTACAACCTTGTTGATTATTGGATTTTTGAATTGTTCATTCGTATTTAAAGTCTTAATCAGGATTTCAGAATCTCCAAAGATTTGTATTTCTTTAATGCCATTTTATCGCGCTATCTGACAAGATTTTAGCAACACGAGAATTTCAGCCCAATTATTTGTTTTATGGACAAGACCAAAACTGAAGCTGTCTTTTTGGGTTCCATCTGAGGAGTAAATCATTCCACCTGCTCCTGCTTTAAAGTTTTGGTAGGGAGGGTAGTGGTTTGAGTTATGTCTCGGAAGGTGAAGGTTCCAGTCCATTTCTTTTATTCATGGAGAAGAGTAATTTCTTTCATGGTGAAGTGATTTGTCACTATTTTGAGGAGAAGAGCTTTTACTTTCACTCCCACCGTTCAGGGGGGAGATGTCATGTTGTTGAAGATATGATCGTTTCTAGACAACCACAGTTTCCAACAAATATATTTGGGGATGGACTTCCAAATTCTTCTCCATATTGGACTTCTTTGAGTGTCTTGAGGGTATCGCACCTTCCATGAGGAAAATAATTCAACCACTAAGATCTGTCTCAGGGCTATGGCATTGAGGCCTTCAAGGGAAATTTTCCATACTTCTTGCATGAAAGGATAGTCTACAAATAAATGGTCCACCATTTCATGTGCTTGGTAACACATGGGGCATCTATGAGGTCATATGAAGCCTATTTTCACCATATTTTCTCCTATTAATATTTTCCTGTGCATTAAAACCAAGGTAAAGAAGTTTACTTTGGGGAGGTCGAGGGGGTCCCAGACCTGCTTCCAGAGGGTTGTTGTCCCTTTCGAATCTTGTGGGGGATGCAGAGCATTGTAACCTTGAGCTACTATGTAGAATATAGATTTTCCCCATCCCCATGTATGCCTTGATCGGAGATGTACAGGTGCACAGTCCATCAACACTGCCAGGAAAAGGGATTTTTGCAAATGCAATTGGTTTGGGACATCCGATAGATCCCAACTTTTACATCTTCCTGAATCATCCCATGCAAATATGTCTACGATTTTAATGATGCCTCGTTGATATAGTCACGCTCGGATTTTTTTGAGGTCGTCTGACTCAGAGAGGGGGGTGTTTCCCATATTGATGTCTTTCCACATCTTTGTTTTTTTTCCATTGCTTGGGATTCAAAAAAAATTCTTATGGAAGAGTTCTAGACCGCCCCTGTAGAGATTCCATATCAAGGTTCCTTTGGGGATGTTCATTGCCTGGAGGTTTCTCATAGAGGTGCCATAGAGATATTTTTTTTTAAGAGGTTTCTTACTAGATGTTTTCAAGCTTGGGGTCTCTTACCTGTAGGCCACCTTCAACATAGGGGTGTTTGACAGTTTCCCAATTGACCAAGTGGTATTTCTTTTGGTTTCCATTACCTCCATGCCAGAGGAAGTCTCTGATCATCTTTGTGATCTGGATCGTGATCGTCTTTGATGCCAGGAGAAAGGAATCCTGATAGTTGTTGAGGATTTCGAAGGGATTTTTGGAAGCCTTTAGGATTGGGGGGGATGAGCTCCCTTCCCCCAGGGCTTTCCCTGCAAAGGGGGTGCCATATCCCTTTGACGTCCCTTTCCCTTTGGATCTATTGTTTTGTTTTGACGGGGCTTCTTTCTGGACCTGTCTCCATTGGTCTCATTTTAATATTTCCACCTCCTCCTCGGCTTTCTTTTTTCAATGTCAGGCGAAGTGACCATAGTCATGGCAATACCTGCATTTAAATGGAAGTTGTTCATAGTCCAGTTCTTGAATGTAAGACCAGCCTACCACCTTTAGTTGAATGGATTCCGGGAGCCCCACTTGAGATCGACTTCCATGCATATTCTTTCACAGGAGTATTGTTCCTTCCTTTCTTCTTTGTCTATGTATTTCCCGAGGGTATTTCCAATGGATTCTAGAGACTTCTGATT
This sequence comes from Picea glauca, assembly GCA_000966675.3. NCBI lineage: Eukaryota > Viridiplantae > Streptophyta > Pinopsida > Pinales > Pinaceae > Picea > Picea glauca. The sequence continues at coordinate 20,498 of JZKD02S0099757.1, forward strand.
CCAACAATGTAGGGGTTGAGGAAGACACACCTAGACCAGAACAGCTGAGCGTACATCTTGCTTTGGATCGAAATCTGGGGACCATTTTTTCAGATACAGACCTTGAGGGGCCATAAAATAAGGTATGTTCCTAAAGATGAGGTTTCTGTCTTTTGGATTATCAAAAACAAAGACGTATGATCCCCTACCAACCGGATGGATTTTGATGCCTTCTTTTACTAGGGTGCTCCAGTTCCTCTGCACCCATGCATCTACTAATTTGGGGGAAGGCCATAAGCTCATGAACTTCCCAATGATCCCCCTCTTAGCCAAGGTCAGAGAATATCTACAGGTTTCTTCGGTTGGTAGGCCGATTGAAGGGATGTTGTCCAATTTTTTAACAAATTTCTATTGTGAATCTCAGGCAGGTCATTTGTTGCATGCAGCAACCATATTCTTGAAAGATTCTATATCGGGAGGGAGAGGGGGTGGGTAGCCTCATGACCCCCTCTTGGGGCCATGGCGAGAGGGCAGAAGAAAGGGAGGTGCACCAGTGGGCGCGCGTGCGGCCTGGGGAGAGCAGTGATCCAGCCAAAATTACAATTCTCCGGAACACAATTTAAACCAATAAAGAAAACTCTTGAAACCCTATCTATCAAAAATCCATCAAAACACTTCAACAATGTTAAGATACCTTGTTGTTTATTTGTCATTTTTCTCTTCACCCTCACTTTGTTCTTCACCCTCATTGTCATTTCCAGATTGGATGCCATTAGAAACCTTGTTTTTATTTTTCTTCTTTTGTCTTCTTAGGCTCCTTTGTATCTCTTTGGCCTTCCTCCTACTCACAGATCCATTTGGCATACATCGCTGAAGAAAAATGTACTTGATCTTGGGATTGGATTTGTTTGCTAAAAAAAATACCAATAAACTAAATTTATGTTGGAGGTCTCCCTATTGAATAGCGTGGGTTCTGAATATTCCCTTGTATTTTCGTGCAATTTCGTGGACAATAGACCTCAACATCACCTAGGCTCGGAAACATCAGTCTCTGGTTCAAAACCTAGCAAATATGTGGTCCCTACACCTTGGGAAAAAGTTTCAAAATGGTCATTGAGGGGGGTTGCTAAAGATCTAATGCCCGCTTTTGGTTTGGACAACCTACTTTGCTAAAAATCTAAGAAGGAATAAATTTAGAACTGAGTGACAATTTTAGAGGGGCCAAATCAATTTTGAGTTAGCCTATTTTTAACATGAGGATAATCCCTATACTCAGTAGTCCAAATTTGGGATAAAATTTGTATTGTAAATATATTTCTATGATGAAATGAATAGAGTTTATAGTGAAACTTATCTCTTATCTCTTTTGAGTCCATAAACTTTAAAACCCCTTTTGGAGTGGCTCTTATATGCAAGCGAAAATGCAGAAAGAATATAGATTTTGGATTAGAATTCATAAACAAGGATCCATGATTTAAAACTTTAGCCTTTTGAAGGTCCTAAATTACTCAATCTCAGCACCACCAAGTTGAGTAACATATTCCACAAAATGTTTCAATCATGTCTTATTGGATGTTACAGTACCAGATGTTGTGGGGCTGGTAGCCAGATGAGTACCTAATGTGGGGGAAACAATCTGTTTGCACAATTGTGATTGTAGTTTTATCTGGTGTGATCCCACATCTGTAGTTGAAACTGTTGGTGTCTAATAGATTGTCTATACAAATTCAAAAGAGAAAGAACCATTGAAAATTGAATTCAATCTCATAAGTCTCCAAAATTAGTAAAACCAATGACAATATCAACTAGATAAAACTAGCATAATGGAGTATGGGAAGGTAGCTTTAGCATTAGAATTAGGGTAGACATTAAGTTACCGTTTTCAGAGAGAATCATAGTTGGATTTCTGTAGTGTTATTTTATGTATGTGACATCCTTGTATAAACCCCAAGGCACAATGTAAATCCAAGAGGAGTTTGCTTGGAAGTTCATAAAAAAAAATCATGTTTAGAACAACCTACTCTGCAGGACATACCGACCACAGAGAAGTTACATTAAATACAATAATCGATGGCCTAAAAACAGTCTGAAATATGAAAATTTCCAACAGAGTCTGGCTAACTTCCGTGGTTGTCAAAAATACAAGTGTTTGTGTAACAGACTCATTTTAAAAATTTCATATTCCTAAGAAACAGCATAAAGAACATTCTATAAATCGTGTCCTTGTAAATGCAATTTGAGAGTGTACTATAAAATCCCATGTTANATAGAATAAGCAAGATAGAAAAAGAGATGGCTCTGTAATCGTAAGGCATAAAGAAGCTTACATGCAAAGCCTACATTCCAGTCCATCTGGTATCCTATTACATTTTGTTTAGGTTTTTTGGGATCATACATGTAATAAGTAGTGTATTGGTTAATGCCTAGATACTCTATTGACCCTTTAATCATTTGGTATTGTTCCTTTGTAAACTTGGGAAGCCTTTTCCCAACAATTTCCACCATAGAATCAGGATATTTCCAATAGACAATAGGATGAAGAAACATGGAAAATATGAAAGAAAATAACATATTTTTAATACAAGAAAAACATGACTGGAGACAAATTTCTCAATTAGAAACAAAAACACAGAACAACCATGGCCCTAAAATATGAAACCATGGGAAGCCCAACGTTATTTTGTGGCCTGTAATGTGTGTGGAATTTGGATAAGAAATCCCAAATACAATTAGAACAAAAACCACTTCTTATTCAACATAAGTAGAGGAAAGAAATAAATTCACACTTACCACCCAATATGGAAATCCCTTGATCTTTGAGTTGTTGCCTGGTCCTCACTGAAATTTGTAAGAGGCTCATACCATACAAAATCCAAAAGAATCCCAATTTTTCCCTTTTTCATGGGCTGCAGTTGGAGAAAGGCTTTAGCATCAGTGGCCAGTTCATGTTGTTAACATTAAAATGAAATTTTTTACTACCTTGTAGTAGGTCTGACTTGATACTTTTCTCTATAAATCTTTACAGTAGTAGAATGTGAAAGCAACAAATTGTGGGCAACAATGTAGGGTTATGTCGCAGAATTTCCTGTTGTATGGTTCCCAAATGGAGAAAAGCACCTTCCACGAGAAAAAATTCCATTTTCATAACCAAGAGCAGCAACAACCCGTGGCTCATTGAATGTCATCCAGTATTTCACCCTGTCACCAAATATTTTGAAGCAGAACTCTGAAAATTTTGTATATTCATCCCTATGCAACAGAAAATGATATGTATGTCAATACTACTACCATGAAAAGTATCAGAGGTTGGAAATTATGAGATGGGTTTTGAATTACATGCTCTGTAGAAAAGAAGATGAAATCTAGGTAAGTGGTAACTTACACAACTTTGGAATTTAGCAACCCTCCATAGGCTGTTTCAAGTCCTTTCGATAAATCATAATGATAAAGATTTTCATAGGGCGTGACACCTAAAAATGAAATGAAATTTTGGAAACAACGGCTAAAAAAGGCCATAGGGTAACAAGGAGAGAACTTTTATATAAAAGTCATAAAAACAATAAGGCCATAGTCACAAAAAAGCACTTTGAATTGGAAGAATTAGAACAATAAGAAACATATGCAACGTTTTGTATTATAGGAATTAAATGAATATAAACCATATTAACCACACAGGAATGCACCACTCTACACCACATAATCTAGAGTTTTAGTAATGAATGTGAACAGGCCATACCAATCAGTAGTCATCTAACAGGCCATACCCATAAGTATTGTAAATCATAGTTATAAGGAATTGCATAGGGTGTGATATCTAAAAACAAAGTGAAATTTTAGTAATACAAGCTAGTGAAGACCAAAGGGTAACAATGTAAAATTCATAAGAACATTTTGAATTTGCGGAAATTGCAACACTGAGAAACACATGCAATGTTTTATATTATACACAACTTAAATGGAAATAGGCCATAACCGCATGAATGCACCACTCTACATCACAGAGTGCAAGGTTTTAGCCATGAATGGGGATAGTAAAGGAGTTGTTGCTGACATTAAACGATGTGAGGTTTATAGCAGAGCCAAGTTGGGGGACATTTCCTCGAAATTTATTGCTTGAAACGTTGAAAGAACGAATTGAATTAAGCCCTTGTTGATCCGGATTATTTTCGGCACGAAATGAGAGCGGAGATATAATAAAGAAATGCACAGAGATATTGCAGATATTCAATAATATAACATAAATGTATCAGAGATGCAACCAT
>JZKD02S0099768.1:14156-24738 GCA_000966675.3 Picea glauca
ATAATAAAGTGAAGTGATGAGTGTACTATAATTCAAAGTGAATACAAAAAAAATTATTTAAATAATAAAGTTAATGGAGAAATTACTAAGTTGACAAGTGGTTAGAAGTGGGTTAACCCAAAAATAAGGAAAGTGGATTAAAATGGTTAAAAGGTAACCCCTTGAGGAAGCTACATGAAAGTATAAATAAGAGACAAGACTCTCTCATTTTAATCACGCTTGAGAATATTGAATATCTACAAGTGACTGAGGTAACCAAAGGATATCTAAGTTGAATTTAAGAGGGAAGGTGAAGTAAAGAAGGCTGAAATTCAAGGGAGGATAAATTCTTTTGATGATGTTTTCTAAGGTATGTTATTTACAGGTCGTCTCACCATTTTCACAATAATTTTTTTTCTAGAATGATTCATACCGTAAAATTGGGATTTCATTGAGGAAACATATCCAAGTAACTGTGATACAAATTTCAGCTTTTGGTTCGTTGTATTTTTGGAGTTACACGCCGTGGAAAATAGGGTTTGTGGTTAGTCCTGAAATTAGTCTAAAACACGTGTTTCAGGTAAAAATGTCATAACTTCTTCATAACAGATCCAAATTCAGTAAGACGAAATGTATTGGTTAGAGTACAATCTTTATTATTCTGTGTACAATTTTCAGATCCATACAACAAATATTCCTTGCGGGCAAGGCTCTACAAATTCGCTTTCTAGAATAAGGAATAATTCAACAAGGTATGTCATTTTTGCTATAACTCATTTTCTGAGAGGTTCCAAGTAGTGAAGTCTGGAGGAATTGCACAAAAGACATTGAAGAACATTGTGTACCATTTTTAGATATTTATTCATTATAGGTACATAGTTATGATTATTTCAAGTTAGCATTGTTGACTAATCCAAAATTAGTCATGTGAGACTAAAGTAAAGTTTGATGAAAATGTTAGTCTCTTATTGTTAAAGTTAAGGAAGGTTTGTAGGTATGTGATCTTATACACCAGGTCTATTACAGAGTTAGAAATCAGATTTGGATGATGAAATTGATGAGGGATTTTGGTTGAGGTGCATGTTGGGTACATGGTTGAGACAAGTAGTTTATGAGTTGACACATACATGAGGTGTATACTTGATGATGTTGGTACATCTTGATGAGTAGTTGATACATGATTTATACATGGTTGGAGTCACTTGTTAGTAGTATTGTTGACACATGGTTTATGGATGATGTACCATACTTGTATTGGTATATTATTAGAAGCACATATTGATCTTGGTATTGATTATGAGTTGTGTTATTCTTGGTTGATGCACATCTTTGAGAATTGTCTTGGCGATTGATCTTGGTGAGTAGATCTAATTTGGTTGATAAGATTGATGAGACAAATTGTTGTGATAGGTTGTTTGGACAGGTTTCTATGACATGTTATTTGTACATATTTGGTGCATGGTTGATGCACTTGTTCATGGTACAGGTTGAGATACATGTTGGTGCATAGTTAATGCACTTATTTATGGTATAGGTTGATTACAGGTTGTTTGGTACAGGTTGGTGCATGGTTTATGCACTTGTTTATGGTACATGTTGATTACAGGTCATTTGAAATAGGTTGGTGCATGGTTGATGCACTTGTTTATGGTACATGTTGATTATAGTTTGAGCTACAGGTTGATGCGTGGTTTAGGTTATTGGTACAGGTTGTTTGGTGTAGTTTGATTGGTACAGGTTAACAACAGTAAATCTCATAGTGATAGTGTGACAGTGGTTCCATCATTCTACTTCTACGTCAGGGCGGTTGAACAGGGCAAGGACAGGTGGTTGTAGCCACCTTCCAGTTGTAGTCGGAGAACATAGGGGATCGTAGCCTCCTTCTGGTTATAGCCAGAGAATTGAGGAGTTAGAGCTTCCCTCAGGCTGTAGCCTGAGAGATTAGGGGGTTGGAGCCTCCTTCCAGTTGCAACTAGAAAACAAAGGAAGTTGGTGCTTCCAATGAATGTAATTCTTAAATATATATAACAAAAAACATTCCGTGGTTTTCTCCCACTTTGGTTTTCCACGCAAAAACACTTGTTTACTGTGTATGTGTATGATTTCTCATTTGTTCATTGTTTATTTACTCTGCAACTATTGGATGATAATGTTACATTGATATAACACTTGCATATTGTGGTTAAAAATCATTGTATTTCTCTATTACTGATTCACCCCCCCTCTCAGTAATCCAACAATTGGCATCACAACAGGTTCCTTCCAGAAACAATTTAACCACTGGAAGGAGATCATGGATTATCCTAATAATGGAGGACCATTTTTTAATGCTCAGAATGGTTTAAAGTATGATATGTGTAGCATAAGGACGAAAGTATTTTTACAGGCAAAAGGGAATTATATTTGGCTATCAGTCGTTATAGGATATGATAGTTCAAAAAGGGAAAAGACTGTAGCTAAGAAGGNGAACATTGTGTACCATTTTTAGATATTTATTCATTACAGGTACATAGTTATGATTATTTCAAGTTAGGGTTGTTGACTAATCCAAAATTAGTCATGTGAGACTAAAGTAAAGTTTCATGAAAATGTTAGTCTCTTATTGTTAAAGTTAAGGAAGGTTTGTAGGTATGTGATCTTATACACCAGGTCTATTACAGAGTTAGAAATCAGATTTGGATGATGAAATTGATGAGGGATTTTGGTTGAGGTGCATGTTGGGTACATGGTTGAGACAAGTAGTTTATGAGTTGACACATACATGAGGTGTATACTTGATGATGTTGGTACATCTTGATGAGTAGTTGATACATGATTTATACATGGTTGGAGTCACTTGTTAGTAGTATTGTTGACACATGGTTTATGGATGATGTACCATACTTGTATTGGTATATTATTAGAAGCACATATTGATCTTGGTATTGATTATGAGTTGTGTTATTTTTGGTTGATGCACATCTTTGAGAATTGTCTTGTCGATTGATCTTGGTGAGTATATCTAATTTGGTTGATAAGATTGATGAGACAAGTTGTTGTGATAGGTTGTTTGGACAGGTTTCTATGAAATGTTATTTGTACATGTTTGGTGCATGGTTGATGCACTTGTTCATGGTACAAGTTGAGATACAGGTTGGTGCATAGTTAATGCACTTGTTTATGGTATAGGTTGATTACAGGTTGTTTGGTACAGGTTGGTGCATGGTTTATGCACTTTTTTATGGTACATGTTGATTACAGGTCATTTGAAATAGGTTGGTGCATGGTTGATGCACTTGTTTATGGTACATGTTGATTATAGTTTGAGCTACAGGTTGATGCATGGTTCAGGTTATTGGTACAGGTTGTTTGGTGTAGTTTGATTGGTACAAGTTTACAACATTAAATATCATAGTGATAGTGTGACAGTGGTTCCATCATTCTACTTCTACGTTAGGTCGGTTGAACAGGGCAAGGATAGGTGGTTGTAGCCAGCTTCCAGTTGTAGCCGGAGAACATAGGGGATCATAGCCTCCTTCTGGTTGTAGCCAGAGAATTGAGGAGTTGGAGCTTCCCTCAGGTTGTAGCCTGAGAGATTAGGGGGTTGGAGCCTCCTTCCAGTTGCAAATGGAAAAAAAAGGAAGTCGATGCTTCCAATGAATGTAATTCTTAAATATATATAACAAAAAACATTCCGTGGTTTTCTCCCACTTTGGGTTTCCGCGCAAAAACACTTGTTTACTGTGTATGTGTATGATTGCTCATTTTTTCATTGTTTATTTACTCTACAACTATTGGATGATAATGTTACATTGATATAACACTTGCATATTGTGGTTAAAAATCATTGTATTTCTCTATTACTGATTCACCCCCCCTCTCAATAATCCAACAATTGGCATCACAACAGGTTCCTTCCAGAAACAATTTAACCACTGGAAGGAGATCATGGATTATCCTAAGAATGGAGTACCATTGTTTAATGGTCAAAATGGTTTAAGGTATGAGATGTGTAGCATAAGGACGAAAGTATTTTTATAGGAAAAAGGGAATTATATTTGGCTATCAGGCGTTACAGAATATGATAGTTCAAAAAGGGAAAAGACTGCAGCTAAGAAGGAATTAAAGAAGAATAACAATGGATTTAATATAGGAAGGATTACCTATTCCGGTAAGAGAAAAGGTTGGTAAATGTTCATTAGCCAAAGAAATTTGGGATAAGTTACATGACATATATTCTTCACCCATCACAGATTCAAAAAATTCCAAAGAAGAGGCAGGTACAACTAAAGAAGAAATATGTTCACCATGTCAAGTAGATTTAGAAGATGAATAGTGCATAATCAATAGAGGGATGTTGTTTTTCTTTAATGTTGAAAAACACAGACATATTGAAATATAATTCCATGAAGGAAATGAGACAAAAAAACAAATTGAAAAAGAATGCAATTATGAGGAAGAATTTATTAGTGATTTAGATGAGCTAAGAGAAGAAAACAAGTCACTCAAGAAAGAATTGATGAAACAAAATGAAAGTGTTCACATTTTTGTAGAATCCCAATAGGTCATCAAGACCTTAAGAACACAGCTAGAAGAAGCCAGAAATATTGAAGAAAATCTTGAATATCAAAAGCAGTGTTTGGAAGCCAACATAGAAACCGAATAGGAAGAAGAAGAAATGAGAGAGAAGATATTGACATATCATCTTAAGGAAATAACTAACGATCTAAACCATCTTGAGTCAGAGGTTGGTCAAGAAGAGAAAATACTTGAAGAAAAAATAATCACATTAAAAATTCATCTTGAAGAAGTGAAGAGAAAATAAGAAGTCATGAAGTCTCAGATATTAAAGAAAGAAGAAGAGGTTGATAAGCTTAAAGAAGAAGTTGTCACATTGAGAAGTAAAATCGTCAAGCTCAAAAAGAAAGTTGAAGAGACAGAAACATCCACATCAGTTACAGAGAATGAAGAGAAACACTCTATGTTGCTAGAAAAGAAGAATGAAGAAAATAGAAAGAGTTATGTAGAAGTACTCAAAGGAAGGAATCATGGTCAACCAGAATCTAAGAAAACTATTGAAGATACATCTTCAATAAGACCATCTATGTTCAAGACACAAAGAAGATTCAATCATGATTATGATCAGTCAAGGAAGAAATTCAGAAGGACTACACCACAAAGAATATCATTAACTCCCATGTATGAAAATTTATTTTATGGTCATTGTTTTTGTTGTACTAATTTTGGACATAAGGTTGCAGATTGCAGGGATTATAAAAGAAAAGTTCAAGCAAGAAGTGCCTATGTGGCCGCATGTAACATTGCGTGTTACAAATGTAATAACTATGGATGCATAGCCAGTGATTGTAGAAGCATGATCAATACTTCCATGAAAGAGAACACTGATATCAGATATAAGAAAGTATGGATAAGAAAACAGGAAGAACAAGTGAACAAAGACCAGGTACCAGAGATCGAAAGATTGACAATAAAACGAGATGAAGAAAATTCTACAGAGAAAAAAAAAATATTTCAGATACAGAAAGGTTTGGAAAATAACTGAAAGAAAAAAATGACATGTAAATAAGAAACTGGTTCAAGAGATTGTACTTTTAGGCATTGTAGTGAAAGATGAATCCACAGACAGAAATAAAGAAGTCNAGTCACTTGTTAGTAGTATTGTTGACACATGGTTTATGGATGATGTACCATACTTGTATTGGTATATTATTAGAAGCACATATTGATCTTGGTATTGATTATGAGTTGTGTTATTTTTGGTTGATGCACATCTTTGAGAATTGTCTTGTCGATTGATCTTGGTGAGTATATCTAATTTGGTTGATAAGATTGATGAGACAAGTTGTTGTGATAGGTTGTTTGGACAGGTTTCTATGAAATGTTATTTGTACATGTTTGGTGCATGGTTGATGCACTTGTTCATGGTACAAGTTGAGATACAGGTTGGTGCATAGTTAATGCACTTGTTTATGGTATAGGTTGATTACAGGTTGTTTGGTACAGGTTGGTGCATGGTTTATGCACTTTTTTATGGTACATGTTGATTACAGGTCATTTGAAATAGGTTGGTGCATGGTTGATGCACTTGTTTATGGTACATGTTGATTATAGTTTGAGCTACAGGTTGATGCATGGTTCAGGTTATTGGTACAGGTTGTTTGGTGTAGTTTGATTGGTACAAGTTTACAACATTAAATATCATAGTGATAGTGTGACAGTGGTTCCATCATTCTACTTCTACGTTAGGTCGGTTGAACAGGGCAAGGATAGGTGGTTGTAGCCAGCTTCCAGTTGTAGCCGGAGAACATAGGGGATCATAGCCTCCTTCTGGTTGTAGCCAGAGAATTGAGGAGTTGGAGCTTCCCTCAGGTTGTAGCCTGAGAGATTAGGGGGTTGGAGCCTCCTTCCAGTTGCAAATGGAAAAAAAAGGAAGTCGATGCTTCCAATGAATGTAATTCTTAAATATATATAACAAAAAACATTCCGTGGTTTTCTCCCACTTTGGGTTTCCGCGCAAAAACACTTGTTTACTGTGTATGTGTATGATTGCTCATTTTTTCATTGTTTATTTACTCTACAACTATTGGATGATAATGTTACATTGATATAACACTTGCATATTGTGGTTAAAAATCATTGTATTTCTCTATTACTGATTCACCCCCCCTCTCAATAATCCAACAATTGGCATCACAACAGGTTCCTTCCAGAAACAATTTAACCACTGGAAGGAGATCATGGATTATCCTAAGAATGGAGTACCATTGTTTAATGGTCAAAATGGTTTAAGGTATGAGATGTGTAGCATAAGGACGAAAGTATTTTTATAGGAAAAAGGGAATTATATTTGGCTATCAGGCGTTACAGAATATGATAGTTCAAAAAGGGAAAAGACTGCAGCTAAGAAGGAATTAAAGAAGAATAACAATGGATTTAATATAGGAAGGATTACCTATTCCGGTAAGAGAAAAGGTTGGTAAATGTTCATTAGCCAAAGAAATTTGGGATAAGTTACATGACATATATTCTTCACCCATCACAGATTCAAAAAATTCCAAAGAAGAGGCAGGTACAACTAAAGAAGAAATATGTTCACCATGTCAAGTAGATTTAGAAGATGAATAGTGCATAATCAATAGAGGGATGTTGTTTTTCTTTAATGTTGAAAAACACAGACATATTGAAATATAATTCCATGAAGGAAATGAGACAAAAAAACAAATTGAAAAAGAATGCAATTATGAGGAAGAATTTATTGGTGATTTAGATGAGCTAAGAGAAGAAAACAAGTCACTCAAGAAAGAATTGATGAAACAAAATGAAAGTGTTCACATTTTTGTAGAATCCCAATAGGTCATCAAGACCTTAAGAACTTAGCTAGAAGAAGCCAGAAAGACTGAAGAAAATCTTGAATATCAAAAGCAGTGTTTGGAAGCCAACATAGAAACCGAAAAGGAAGAAGAAGAAATGAGAGAGAAGATATTGACAGATCATCTTAAGGAAATAACTAACGATCTAAACCATCTTGAGTCAGAGGTTGGTCAAGAAGAGAAAATACTTGAAGAAAAAATAATCACATTAAAAAATCATCTTGTAGAAGTGAAGAGAAAATAAGAAGTCATGAAGTCTCAAATATTAAAGAAAGAAGAAGAGGTTGATAAGCTTAAAGAAGAAGTTGTCACATTGAGAAGTAAAATTGTCAAGCTCAAAAAGACAGTTGAAGAGACATAAACATCTACATCAGTTACAAAGAATGAAGAGAAACACTCTAGGTTGCTAGAAAAGAAGAATGAAGAAAATAGAAAGAGGTATGTAGAAGTACTCAAAGGAAGGAATCATGGTCAACCAGAATCTAAGAAAACTATTGAAGATACATCTTCAATAAGACCATCTATGTTCAAGACACAAAGAAGATTCAATCATGATTATGATCAGTCAAGGAAGAAATTCAGAAGGACTACACCACAAAGAATATCATTAACTCCCATGTATGAAAATTTATTTTATGGTCATTGTTTTTGTTGTACTAATTTTGGACATAAGGTTGCAGATTGCAGGGATTATAAAAGAAAAGTTCAAGCAAGAAGTGCCTATGTGGCCGCATGTAACATTGCGTGTTACAAATGTAATAACTATGGATGCATAGCCAGTGATTGTAGAAGCATGATCAATACTTCCATGAAAGAGAACACTGATATCAGATATAAGAAAGTATGGATAAGAAAACAGGAAGAACAAGTGAACAAAGACCAGGTACCAGAGATCGAAAGATTGACAATAAAACGAGATGAAGAAAATTCTACAGAGAAAAAAAAAATATTTCAGATACAGAAAGGTTTGGAAAATAACTGAAAGAAAAAAATGACATGTAAATAAGAAACTGGTTCAAGAGATTGTACTTTTAGGCATTGTAGTGAAAGATGAATCCACAGACAGAAATAAAGAAGTCGGAACTTAGAGAGATGATGAATCTATCAATGGAGATGATGATGAATCTACCAATGAAGATGATGATGAATACACATTAGAGCAGGAATTGTTATGAGCCATCCGACTAAGATACTCCTAGGTAATATGAATATTATACAGGGGGAGTCTATGCGATAGCTGTGATAGGCCAAAGAACCATCCTTTGAGTAGCTTGTAGAGTTTGAGAAGACAGATCGAGAGCAGTCAGTTAGAAGAAGTATAGTTTGATAGATTAATCAAGACTTCATGATAGTATAGTGATAAATAGGTTAGCATTATGGATAGTTGCTCAAGTAGAGTCTTGGACAGTATGGAAAGAGGTGGATTCATAAGAACACTTAGCAGGTTTGTACAGATATATGACAGTGGACGACAGCATGGATTCATAGATTGGTTCAGAGACAAAGGAACATTATCATAATGAATGATAAGTACACAGTAAATGGCTTGAACAATGATAATGGATTTCAAATTGAGATATATTTTTTGGACACATGCAGTGCATACAATAGACAGGTTTCAGAAAATGAAGTACAAACAACAACATCTACATCAAGGTAACTCAAGATAGTATTTTATTAATTGAAGTTTATGTTGATTTTATTATTTTTGGAAGCAATGATGACAGATTAAGACATAAATTTGCAAAGGACATGCATAATGAATTTGAAATATCATTACTATGAGAACTATCCTTCTTTCTGGGTCTCCAGATATGTCATAGCAACCAAGGAATTTTTATTTCTCAAACTAAGTATATCAAAGAAATGCTAAATAAGTTCGGAATGGAAGATTGCAAACGAGATACCACTCCTATGAAAACCAGTTGCAAGTTAAGCAAAGATGATGATTCAAAGTCTACATACCAGAGGAAACACAGGTCAATGATTGGTACCTTACTATATGGGACAACATCTAGACTAGATGTAATGTAGGCGGTTGGAAAGGTGGCATGATTTCAAGAAGCACCAAATGAATCACATGTATTAACAGTGAAGAGGATTTTTAGATATCTCAAAGGAACCAAGCACCATCAATATCTCACAAAACCCAGTGATGCACTCCAAGATGAAGCCCATTCCAATCAAGTATCACTTTCTACGGGAATAATTTGCAAAGAAGAACATCAGAGTTGAATATGTGGGAAAAAAAGAACAAGTGGCAGACATATTTACAAAACCGCTTCCACGGGAAGCCTTTGAGTATCTTCGCCAGAGACTAGGAGTAATTTCTACTCCAAAATGAATTCTTTTGAATGCATATCTTATATGTCTTAGATGTACATGAGCAAGCACCATAAATAGGACAATTCAGGTTGGGAGATCAGTTTCAGGAAGAGTTCTGTTAGGGGGAGCAACCCTAGATGGAAAGATACCTTTGCCATTGATGACAAAGGGGGAGAGATTTACCAGATGCAAAGGTAAATGCTTGGAGAGAGAGCATAGAGGCATGTTTCCAAGGGGAGCGATTGTCACAAGGGAAGAATGAATGATATGACTTCAGAGTGATACCCTTTGTCAAAAAGGGAGATATTATTCATATGAAGGGAGAGAGAGTAATCAAAGGATTATAAACACAAAGAAAAATCAAAGGCATGTAGACAGGGGCCGCATCCCCAAGGAGAATTCAGTCAGGGGAGAAACACCAAAGGGAAATACCCTTTTCCTTTGATGTCAATGGGGGACAGATAGAAACATTGATGAGGAGTATAAGCATGAATGTTATCATGACTAAGTGTTGCCATCAATTCCAAAGGGGGAGATTGTCAGATAGTTGGCTTAGGTTGATGGGCAGTTGGTATGGATTTTTGGTTGTCATTGATTTCAACCATTAGAGAGTGATATTTTAGATTGATTTCACCCCTTAGTGATTGATGTCAACCCTTGAAGAAAGTCTGGTAGAAAATTTCAGTAGCACAAAGTTTGGGTAATGGACCCAAGTTTGTTTGATGGATGATGGTATGAGTTTTGATATATTTGCAAGTAATACTATTACATATGGATATTACATGTCATTCCATTTCTGGTAGTATGTGGAACGTCACATAACTCCTCACGGTTAGAGAGTTATGGCCATGCGAAGTTGGAGAAAATTTTGGGTAATTGACTCAAGTTTGTTTGATGGATAATGCTAT
>JZKD02S0099779.1:13115-24738 GCA_000966675.3 Picea glauca
TCAAATCTCTACTTCAAGATTATGGATAATGAACCAGTAATATTACTACTGTATGTGGATGACTTATTCTTAACTGGAGAAGAAAATCTCATCACTGAATGTAAACAGAGACTTGGCACAGAATTTGAAATGAAATACCTTGGTCTAATGCATTACTTCTTAGGCCTTGAGGTATGGCAGAGTCCAGAAAGAATCTTCCTTAACCAGGGGAAGTACACGGTCGAAATCTTAAAGAGATTCGACATGCTAGAATGCAAGTCCATGAATACTCCCATGGAAGTAAATTTGAAGTTGTTGGTCGATACTTCGTCAGACTTGATAGATGCCACTCTGTACAGACAGATTATTGGATCGCTGATGTACCTCACGAACACCAGACCAAAGATCTGTTTTGCAGTGAACACCTTGAGTCAGTTTCTGGTAGAGCCCAGACGTGTTCATTTAGTGGCTACAAAACATGTGATGAGGTACCCTAAAGGTACAATGGACTATGGTCTCAGCTATGATGGAGATCATGATTTCACATTGAGTGGATATACTGATGCATATTGGGCAGGAAGCATTGTTGACAGAAAAAGCACTTCTGGATGTTGTTTTAGTTTGGGATCAGCTATGATCTCGTGGCAAAGTAGGAAGCAATCCAGTATTTCTCTCAGCACAGCAGAAGCAGAGTACATTGCCGCATGTTCTGCTAGCTGCGAAGCTATATGGCTTCAAAAGTTGTTGATAGGCCTATTTGATTTGGAGATGAGAGCAACCATGATTCTATGTGACAATCAAAGCTGCATTAAAATGACAGAAAATCCTGTGTTCCACGACAGGTCAAAGCACATAGAGATCTGTTATCATTTCATCCGTGACATGGTATAGAGAGAAGCCTTGAAGCTCCAGTACATTAGCACGGATGAACAGGTTGCTGACATGTTGACTAAAGTTTGAACACTTTCGAGATAAGCTTGGTATAGTCCGAAAGGACCCTCCCTGAAAGGGGGAGTATATTTATTCCTTGCTTCTGACCTCATTGTTAGACGTAAAGCAAGATGAGACATGCTTCTGACCTCGTTGTTAGATGTAAAGCATGATGTTGTGTGATCCTTGCTTCTGACCTAGTTGTTAGACGTAAAGCAAGATGAGTCATGCTTCTGACCTCGTTGTTAGATGTAAAGCATGACGCCATGTGATCCTTGCTTCTGACCTCGCTTTTAGACGTAAATCAAGATGAGTCATGCTTCTGACCTCGTTGTTAGACGTAAAGCAAGATGAGTCATGCTTCTGACCTAATTGTTAGACGTAAAGCATGACGCCACTGATTCCTTGCTTTTGACCTAGTTGTTAGACGTAAAGCAAGATGATTCCTCGCTTTTGACCCCGTTGTTAGACGTAAAGCGAGATGTTGATGTGTTACTTGCTTCTGACCTCGTTGTTAGATGTAAAGCAAGATGAGTCATGCTTCTGACCTAGTTGTTAGTTGTAAAGCATGACGTTGTGATTCCTCGCTTCTGACCTAGTTGTTAGACGTAAAGCAAGATGATGATATTCCTTACTTCTGACCTAGTTTTTAGACATAAAGAAAGATGTGACTGACACTGAGCTACCAGCGTAACCGTTGTGACATTGAGCTAGTGTAGTACTGTGATGTGCCATCCTAGTGCTGTGATGAGGTATCATTTTATTGATACATATTGATGTAGATGATGATGGCATTCTTTCGAGAATGATGATGTTGTCGATGAAGAAAACTTTTGATGGCTCGTAAATGTGCTGACCAATGTTTCAAGATGATATTGACGATATTGTCCTCCTGATTCCACTGATGATGCAGACCTCTCTCGCCGATGTTGATGAAGAATACCTTTCTTGTTAGGGGGAGTGTTGAAATAATGTAACTGCGAAGAGAATTCTTATTATTATTGATTATTTTATTATTAGGATTAATACCCATTGTGGATTAATCATGTCGGTAATTGTATGAGGACCAAATCCCCTTTTGCAGATTGGTCATCGAACAATTATAAAGGGCAGAATAAGAAGTCAGCCCCAGCAGTTATTATTGAAGACCCAGAATTAATTAAAGGTGGGTTTACCCACCCAGAGTGAGAGGTCAACCCTGCCAGTGACACCCCTTCACACGTGCCAGTCTTGTATAAATAAGAGGCTAGCGCCTCACTTCTAACACACAACTCACTTGCTCATTCTCTTATGAGGCAAGCTACAATTACCAGTTGGAGAGAGGGAGAAGAGTGGTGCATCTCTTGGGGAGGAATATATGTATTGGTTTGAGCTATCTCTTGAACATTGTTTAAGCTATTTATGATAAGGAAGTTTTGATGGGTTTTCTTCCCCTAGAGGGTTTCCCAGGATAAATGTTGTGTCTCTTGTGAATGTGTATTTCTCAGTGATCTTGTTCTTATGGTGCTCTCATCTATTGAAATGCAAAGAACTATAATAATGGCATAAACATTAACATCCATGAATATAAGATTCGAGACATTGCCTGATGGCTTGCCTGCCCAACATGGCCATACTCATGATATGACCAACCTGGGAAAATCCATGGAAGATAATGCTCATATTCACTTCCGCAAGTTGATAGAGAAGCTCCAGAATCTTCCCAACATTCCTCCCATGAGCCTTATAGTGTCGGATGGAATTTTATCAAAGATGCAGAATATTGCGAACGATTATGGTGTTCCGAGAGTAGCCTTCTGGACGACCAGTGTCTGTGGGTTCATGCTTTATTCCTTCATGTCTATGCTCATAGAGGAAGGATATATTCCTCTCAAAGGTAAGTAAGAATATTTGATTGTTCTAATTAGTAAGCTTGAGAATATTTGATAGTTCTAATTACTAAGATTTAACCTCTATTTCATCCTACAACAAAGCGGGCGATGAATTGCCTAACCTGAAGTCTTGTGTGTTGTGACCTTATTAGATAAGTCAATACGGGCACGAATTCTATATGGTCGTTGAGAGCTCTCAATCTCAAAAGATCCACACTTCTCTACTGCCTCTCTAACCTCATCTGCATTAGGAAAATACCATGGAAGATTGAAAGAGTCTCTCAAATCTGCGTTGATCCACAGATTCATACATTAATATATAGATTCTTTGTATACAGATTCCACATTGTTCTATTAACTAGAAATGATTTGATAAGAATTTAAGGCTTATTGTCTGTAATCTTGCCCGTGTGACCAATTCATCCCATGCATCTTCGAAGTCCTGGCCACAGAATTCGCCTCCCACATAAACTTGTTGTACTAGAGACCAAGTGTCTGGTCTACCCATCATGCACGTTCTATGCTCAGGACAACAGAGAGGGTATCGATGTAAATTGCATGAAACATACATGCGGAGACTACCACATTGCCACTCAACAAATGGCCACGACAACTAGGGCATAGTATAAATATCACATTGAAAAACAAGCATTTATTGTTTACAAGTAATGTTATACTTTATTTCCAGCATTACTTTCCAGCATTACTCAGTTGGGGAAAAATTACAAGGCAAACCTATGCTTTAAACTAAGATTGAGGTGCAAAATTTGGATGGCTCTGCAATAAGAGGGTCATTTGAACCACCAATCAAACATCAGAAAAATGCTTTAAACTAATAACTGTAGAAAATATTTTTGTTAAAACTTTGGTTAAACTGCTAATATTTAAATAAGTCAAAAGAAACTAATATTGAGTCAACACATATCGATTGCTATAAACCTATGCCTTCAACGGGTATAATAAGAAGTTTGCTACTTATAAATATATAGCCAAACTAATTAAGAAATCAAATGAAATATAATTAAATTTGATAAGCAACACACACATATATTTTTTTATACAAAATCCTTATCAAATTTGTCATTTTGTCATTGGATTTGTTTAAAAGGAACAAAAGAGTTGAATCCATGCCCTATCCAACTAGGAGGGAGAGATCTCATGTAAGACTTATGATCACTTAAACTAATTCTCAATGCTATAAATCATCATTTATTTCACTACTTATATCTTAAATTTAAAGTAATCATGATTTGTAAAGATGATTAAACTTAATTATGTTGATACACTTAAGAGCAATTTAATAAGTGGATAAACTTACTTTGATTTTGGTGGATTTTTTTTTTTAAATTTGATAATAATAATAATAATAATAATAATAATCTATTTTTAAAATCACCACAAACACCAAAGAGATTGAAAGTTATAATTTCTTTCTATTAACAATAACATTAACCATAAAAACAATTCAACATCTTCCCATACATTTTTAATAAAAATATATTAAAATAATAAATAAAAAAATTAAATTTACCTACTTAAATGTTAAACACATTTCTAATTCATTTTAAAATGTGAAAAAAAATAAAATTACATTAATATTTTGTACTCATAAATTTACTCAAGGCGAACCAATACTTTGTACTCATGGCCAACCAATAAAAACTTCTTAAAGGTTTCACAAATATAGTAAAACTTAACTCAATAAAGAAAAAGAAAAAAAACATAACCCGTTAATTTTTTCCAAATTCACATGAACACAATACTTTGGTGACGTTATTTTGATCTAAGTTTTTCCATAGATAACAGAAAAACATAAAGCTATTCTACATACATCATGCTTTACTTTACCATACAACTTTGATTATTGGTTTAGTTCACTGCACAACTTTGATTTAAAGAGAAACGTGTACTAACTATTGATGTAAAGTATGATAGTCTAATAATTATAAATTTGAATACTTGATGGTATGTTCTTTTATATAATTATATAAATTATTATAAAATGTTTTAGGAGTTATTTTAATTGGTTGTCAAGTGTGTTATTGGGCATTTAACTAGTTTTATGTAAATAGGTATTTAATTTAATTTATTTTAAATTAGACACGTTAATTTAAGTAAACATGTTTATGTTATTTATAAATTTGGGAAAGCATTTCTTGAATTTCTTTTGAAAAAATAAACTATTATAAAATAGATCTTTTCTAATAGCTACAAATACGAACATCTTATCAAAGGTTCAAGCTAATATCCATCAAGCTACCATAGAAATCCAAATTTGGAATGTACATTTTCTTCCATTTTTAACAAGGCTTAATAAGACTGTGTTTTTTTTAACCGAAATGGAAAATACTATTTTTGATATATTAAAAGGGGTTTGTGCGAGGGTTGCAGCAACTGCATTCATCAAAATTTCAAAAAGGGTCTTCTACATAGCCTTATTTTCTATACAAATTATACTATATTCTAACACAAAATATATATCAGTCTTCCAAGTGACCCCATGAGTAGTTATTTTAACATACTAACCCAAATAGCAAGCAGATTTAAAAAACATTCATGAATTTAAGGATGCACATTGCCTTGGTCTTCTTCTCCCCCATCCAAATGAGGAGGAATATGTTCCTTAATGTCCATTGGGTCCCTATTTTGATTGACAGTTTCCTCCTCCCTTGTTCCATGAATTCTAGAAACCAGATTATTGGAGGCCAAAGGGAGTGCTTCCAATTGCATTGTGGCTATCAAAGTACATAGTTTGTTGCATTATGCTTCCAACGTATTGATTCTTTTTTTTGCAGTAGGATGAGGCCCATGACCTTGACATTATGTGAGTTTCTCTCCTGTTCCGATTCTTCCAGTTTGGCTTATATGAGCTGCAAAGCCCTGGTGTTGCCTTGAGTGACTTCCTCATGCCTCCTCAAGACCATTCAAATTTATTTAAGTTCAAAGCTATCCATTATGCAAATACAAAGAAAAAAACTCGACGTCAGACCCCCGTGACATATAAATCCCAAACAACGACCTCGAGGGATGGCTTATTGGTAAATTAAAATAAACATCCAGAAGGAGAAATAACAATTCGCTTCCTCACCATTCAACTTCTTAGCAAAGAGTGAATAGATAATTCTAAATTCGGACTCAGGACTTGCCTAGAGAAACAAACTGAGATTACTCGCACTAACACACTACCCACCAAATAAGTCGCCCCAAAACTTTGCACCATGGGTCTCTCTATGTTGACCTACGATCCATACCACCAACTGACCACTTAAATCACCTTTTTTCTTATATGTTCTTCCCTTGCAGTTTTGAACCAACTTGTCCTCCGAACTCCCCCTATGAAACTTCTCACCAAAACACAAACCGACTCTACTCTACAAGACATTGTCATGTATATCTCGCAGCTTCCACAAGAGGTAAATTCAATACTCCCAAACTCAAGGTGATATCTTAAGTGTGGGAGCTAGGAAGGCCACCTGCCTAGTGTCCCTACGAGCTCACCAGCTAGTACTTCGAAGTTATTATGACTAGATTCTCATGCTATTAATTGACTGCATACTTAAAAGGGTGTGTATAACCCCATTTTTTAACCTAGGGATTTAATAATTAAAACATAACTTATACCCCTTGCCATCATTAATTATGGTATTTGGAGGGTGCATGGAAGCTTGTTCTAATGTAGATAGCCTTATTGGAGATTCATCGCTTTCTTTGCCTAGAGGTCAGCTTCAACATTTAGCTCCCTCTTGATGCAGAGAAATTGGATTTGACCAAAGGATCGGGCAAGTCGCTTGATATTTCTTAATATTTCACTTATTTTATTGCCAAATGAGCTTCTTGACTCATTCATTGCTCGAATGACCAATAACGAGTCTCCTGGAACCATCAATTTTGTTATTCTTTCTTCCTTAGCGATGATGAGACCACACCATAGTGAATAAGCTTCAGTCAGGTTGTTAGAACATTTCTAAGTCCCCAAACATAGTTTACTATTTGGATTCCTCTATGACCTTAAATTATCCCCCCCAGCACCTGCCACCCCTAATAAGACTATGTATTTAAAAATGAGCATCAATAGTAAGTACATTACAACTTCAATGTAGTGACCACCCCCATCTATTCAAAAGCATCCTTAAATTCACATATCATTGATGGTTTTTCCATAGAATTATTGCTAAGATGTAATGTAATAAAAATTAATTATAATAATAGTGTTAAGTAAGGATGCTCCATTTCTCCCACCCTTTTTAGCATCGACATCGATAATATTGAGCATTGTTTAAAAGAGAGAGGATGCATTGGTATTAACATGGTTAGACTCGTTGTCATCCTTCTTTTATGTGTTGATGATATTGTTCTCCATGTAAAAGCTTTTGAAAATCTTCACAAACAATTCAAAGCTCTCTAACAATTTAAAAAAAAATACTAGATAACCATTAATATTAATAAAACCACTATTATGATAATATTTTTATTTTATATGGTGGTAACACCCTTGAAGAGATGAAATTTTACAAGTACTTCGGCATCAATTTAAATTTCTATTCGAACTAGAACCACAGTGTCAAGAAAATAATTATTGGAGGCTAAAAAGCTTGTTATAGTCTCTAAAACAAATGTAGAAATGTTGAGCTCTTGGAATGGGACAAAAATAATATATTTTCAACACTTTAGTTATCATAGTAATTCTTTCGACTATGAATTTTGAGTTTGCAACATCTCTAATGAGACATGCAGTGAATTTGAATAAAAATAAAATGCTTAACCTATAGTTTTATAATTAAATGCAACACTCCTTACCCCAATCTCTTGATTGAATTTGGATGCACTTTTATGGAGCATAAAGTCATGCTTTGATATTTAGATTACAAGCACAAATTTATCAAGTTGAGCAAAGCTAGACTCCCTTTTATTGCTTCTAGTATGAGTGGTGGTTGCCATGGGCTTAAAAGATGTTGGGTTATAGACTATGAGGCTTAGCTTA
Source organism: Picea glauca (assembly GCA_000966675.3). Classification (NCBI taxonomy): domain Eukaryota; kingdom Viridiplantae; phylum Streptophyta; class Pinopsida; order Pinales; family Pinaceae; genus Picea; species Picea glauca. The sequence continues at coordinate 20,877 of JZKD02S0099779.1, forward strand.
ACTATTGGAACATAAACAAAGGCAAATAAATTAGTAATAATGATATTACATCTTACATCTTTATGAAGTTTAAAGATAAGACCTAGAATGTCAATGAAATCATTTATGAGAGGAAACTGAAATACTATAAAGACTTTATAAATATTAATATGGTTGATCAAAAATGTTTTCTCGGTATTTTGAGCTTCAAGAACAACATGAATATTGTCAAAAGATAAACCAATGCTCATGACCTTCATAGTGAAATTGGTCATTGGACTAATCCAAAAATATCAATAAATAAGTTCTTTTGTTAATTGAAAATAAGCATGCAACAGGCATGTATGCCATTTGGTTGTATACCTTCGAGAAAGAGTTGGCAGCAGACTCTTTCCTTATTGTACGACTCCCACAAGGCCACAGGCATTGTCGACGATCCATCAACAAAGAAGTTGTATAGGTTCAAGAGTTAGAACATGAGGATCCATCAACAAAAAAATTGCATATGTTCAGGAGTTCAAGCGCCTGCTTGTCCAAGCCCAAAAAAGAGTAGAAAGGTTGAGAACATCACTATTGCTATTACATACATAAGAGTGAGTGCTAACTATAGATATATCTATGGTTGTAGTGAGATCTCCCACACATGGTTCAACGCTAGCAGTGGTGTGTTGTTGCTTAAAATCTTTGTGTTGGAACCCGAGATGTGCAAAAGATCTCATTGTTTTTCCTTTGATTGAAAAGCGTCTTTTTTAATTGAATCCTCTCGTTACTGTTATTATTCTGTAATTTTGCTTGTATTTATCCATTTATTGCCAACCAGATCAAGATAAAGGCAAGTGTCAATCTCACACTACAAAGGTCCCCAATTCGAGCATTATTTGTACGTGATCAACAAGACAGTGAGAACGATAGAGATAGATGAAAACCAATGAAAACTAGAACCGTCTCATTCCTATTATTATTTTTGGAGATTATGGATGGCATGTTTCCTTCAGTGGTTCCAGTGCTTCCCTCCAGAATCAACTATTCCTTTTGGTTTGGTTCCTTAAATGCACTTGAATATCTAGCCAGTGATTGGCTAAGAGCACTAAGCAACTTGGAATTTCCATATCGATTGGTGAATCTCATCCTTGCACCTAGAAACTCATAAGGTAGATGTAGAATGTGATACTATAATATGCATGCAAGGAGCAGGTCCACTACCAGTTATGGAGGTGGCAGTCCTCCCAGGATGCTACCAAAATGTTCAGCGAGGACGACGATGTATATGGGAAGATGCCCAACTCCATGAAATAATCCAAGGACAAGGAAAGAGCTCTTGGCGATTGTCACCAAACAGTTCATATCAATGGCTTATTCCAACGTCGTCGGTATAAATTCCTTCCTTGACAATGCAAAAAAATCAAAATCAGGGTCATCCCTCCCCTTGAAGTTTCTTCAACGAGAGAGCTTTACTTTCATCTCTACGATTCAATTCTCATTGACAAGGGAAGAAAGTTATGTATATATTGTTTTTGTTATCATTTTATTCGTTACAATAGAACACTACATAAGTGAATTAAACACTAGAAATTCGAACAACTGGATTAAACAATCATGGAAGATAGATATAGATATGCCTCCTAGGCGAAGTGTTTCATTAATAACCTGAAAAATATGTAAGCTAGTTATCTTGAATAACAAACATAAACGCTTATTTTATTTTGTTCAGAGAAGTGAGTTGTTGTCAGAGTAGTAGAATTTAGCTTGAAAAAAAAATGTAAGCTAGTTATCATATCTTGAATAATAAACATAAACACTTATAATCAGCTTAATGTGATCGAATTACAGTCATGTAAGCTAGTTATCATATCTTGAATAATAAACATAAACAATTATTATCAGTTTAATGTGATCAACTTACAATCATGTGATAATTATAGGATATCCTAGTGGAAACATAGGCATGCTTGGTTGATGTAGCTTGTTGTTTGTCATAGCCTTGAAGGTGAGCGATGCAATTTTTCCTTGCTTTGTCTCTTTGGCTTTCAAGGCAGTGAGAGATTTTGAGGAAGTGAGGAATAGACACGGTGAGGAGTAGAAGTTGATGCGTACAACATCCACTACATCAACATCTTTGACTAGATCTCTAACTGCAGGATGAGTCATTGCATTGACTGTAGTGATTTGCAGGAGGGAAACTTTTTTTTTAATTTTATAATTTTAAATTATTTAATAATTATGAAAAATAGTGAGAAAAAACAAAACATACCCCTAACCCAATCAGAAAATCAACATTATGAAATAGCAAAATATAAAAAAATATTTATGTTTTCAAAATAATTAAAATTATAAATAGTTTTACATGGGGAAATTTTCTTAGAAGTTACCAAAATGCACCAAGTATTGTACTAAAATAGACCAGGTAATAGGTTGTCAACTATCGTTGACCGCCAAGTGAAAGCTATAGTCCCTAGTCGGAGGCAAGGACTAATAATATTAGAGCCTTTTGAATAATATTAGAGTCTTTTATCCACATGGGTTATTTATTTATTTTCTTCTTTATATGTAAAGTAGTAAAGTAGTTTAGGGAGAAGCTTTGATCTTTGGACAAAAGGAAACTAAGTGGTCATGCTCAAATAAAACTTTACAATGAAAAGCAATATGACTATGTAAAATCCCCACTAAATTTTTGGAAATTATCTCAATTCTGTAGTGTAGATGTTTCATCAAACACTTTGTTGTTTGGTATTTTTTGGATGTTTTCTAATGTTGAAGTGTTAATGACAGTTTTGCAGTTGTTTGGAAATACTTATTGGATACCCAAATAAAGATAGGACAACAACTTAAGATAATAGGTACTCAACTTGGTGTGATAAATGATAAAGGGCTAATACATGAAACTCAAGGATATAAATTACATTAACTATTTGGCAGCATCCAACATAAAAATAAATGATCGATCGATAATACAGTAAACAATGTATGGAACTTGATATATTCATCCTATAGATTTTATTTACATTTGTTGACATGAAAGGACCTGTAAATGGATTCCAAATCAATGCATACTTTTAGCAAAGGGTATTCCCAACATAATATGGTCTTGCTACCAAAGAACACTCCCAATAGATGAAGGAAAATCACCCCATAATCAGAAATCGCCCCCAAACTGTTGAAATCAGCCACTAGGAAAGAATACGACCCAGTTCTTGAGGAAATCGGCCCAGGTTTGATGTAATCCACCCATCAAAGAGAAAATTCACTTTAGAAGGCAAGAGGCACAACCAACAAATGTAGCTCGTCCCCAATGAATAGAGAACTCAACCAGCATTCAAGGAAATCGCCCTTCGGCCATTAACTCGCCCAAACATGAGCAACTCGACCCTCAAATGAGAGGGTATGTCCCAATATTAAAGAACTCGGCCTCCTCAAATCAAAATCAACCTCTACAAGCTGAACTAAGCTATAACAATGAAAACCCAACCGCCACAAATGAGAAACTCAACCATATGTAAAAAAAAAACTTTGCTTCCAAAAGATGAAATACTAATCCACATGAAGCACAATGAATAAATCTGAATGATTTCTCCTCTTCGACCTGCTAGGGTGGATGGTCTCACCACCGAAACCAATTTTACAAGCACGTTAGGGTTTTCGTCCTAAGAGCCAAAGCCACGAGATCTCTCTCACTTTCCTTTAAGAAAAATAGCAATATGCATAATGAGAGAGGGCACCCTCGTTCTCCTTTTATTTCCTCGTTGACCCTTTTCAGACCCCTTTTCCCTTTTAATAAATTAAAGTGACTTTATAATTTAACTTTAGTAAAATCACTTTATTAATTAATTAAACCCCTTTTAATGTCAAAAAGTGACTACCTGGCTTGTAAGTCATTCCCAGACAT
>JZKD02S0099801.1:45711-57333 GCA_000966675.3 Picea glauca
GCCATTCCTCTTTCTATACTCGAATCTCCATTGCAAAAGCTCCCACTAAACCCAGGTTTATCACCGACCCAAGATAAACTTGATCTATCAATACCGAGCCAAACCCTCAGCAACAAAGGCGTCCCTCTGAAGCCAAAAACGAGCTCTGATACAACATGTAAGTTTTAAACCTACGAAGTAAAGCAATGCATATAGATTCTTAAGCAAAACATAAATTAATCAATCGCTCATTCACATAGTACACAAAGATTTATACCGGAAACCCTCAACCGGGAAAACCTTTCTTATATTCATTATCTCGAATTTCACCATTCACCATACAATATATATACACTGTTTTTAGGTATTCTGTAGATACCAAAACCCTAATCCCTTAATCCAGGATTAATTTAGAAAACCGCTAAAAATAGCAAAATTCGCCCAAAAAAAAATTTCGGGGCGCTGCCTCGAACCATGTCGGCCTCGGGCTACCGCCCGGTTCTGAATGTTGCGCGTAACTAGGGGGGGGGCATACCTGGCCCCCCTTGGGACCCCCCTAGGAAGCGCCCGACACACACGACACAAAGAGCACTACTAGAGGGATCGTCAGACGTAGTTGTCGAACCTGACGCGCCCACACACACACATGCAAAGAATATAACATGTACCCAACAAGAAGTATGTTGAATGGATCCAAACTTGAGCTTTGTAGTCTTATTTTCTTCAATAACTCTTTCATCATTGTATCTGGGGGTTTTAGTTGACCACTAACCATTTTCACTTTATACCAAGTATCTGGTGATTTTGGTTGACCACTAACCATTTTGACTTCATAATGTATGTGGTGGTTTTGGTTGACCACTAACCATTTTCATTTGATACTCCCCACCTTGAGGTGCAAGGGAGTACCTTTCTCATTTCATTTGTATACTCCCCCCCTTTTAAGGTGCAAGGGAGTACCATTTTGAAGTAATGGCCTCAATTTAGAATGGGCCCCAATCATGCCCAAAATTATCATCCGTAACAATTGATTGAAAGACATGCTTTTGTAACTTCACCATTCAAATATGTCTTTACATGTTTGAACTCAATGGTAAAAATTTTACAAAATCTTGGCTCTTCTAAATGCCATCTCCAAGCACTAATCCAACCATAATGAATTGTTCTTTTCTAAACTTTCTTTTTCTTTCAATATATGTTTGAAAGATTATTTGCCTTCCCATAATCAAGACATGGATGGAGATCAAAATACTTTGTATCCATATGGCCAACTTGATGACAATGCTAGGATTCATCAAGAATTTCCTCAATGTGTTTAGCATCAATTGCTTGAATATCTTATTCAACATGTGAATCTTGTCCCTTCAAATCTTTGGCAAGAAATTTGGCACTAACACATTGAACTAGTTTGGAGTAGTTAGGAATATGAAAGCTAATGTATTTTTCATATCCCAAGCAATATCGATTTCTGTTGAATTGTAGTTATTCCCAAGGTTTGACAATGATTTTGGAAAGATCAATGTTTTCAAAAGAAATTTCACGTTCACGTTCACTTATACCACTTTTGGTATCATTTATGCTTTGACATCTTTTGCTTGTGATTCATCTACAAGAAAACTTTTCTTCATCAATTCTTTGTTATTGAATGATTCCACCTCATGACTAGTTAATGAATCATCAATCATATCATTTGTTGCATCTGTATCATCCAGTTTCTGTCAATTTTCACATATGCACTCTATGTGACCAATTTTCAGATTTGAAAATTGCTACCTAGTGAGCTAACAGTCAAATCCTAGTTGTTATCATTGAACAATTTTACACTTAAAACTGTATGGAGCGGAAACATAAAAGATCATAGATGGATCATCAACACAATTGAGATAAATTTATGTTATGTAAATTGTATCCAATTCAAAAAATATAAGGGCAAAACCAACCCTCCTGGTCAACACAATTTGACCAAAATTCAGGACAACCTTGTCCTCCTAAAAAACAGTGAAATTAGCAAAAATACAAACTCAACAAATACTCGAAAATCACCTTTGCTTGGAAAAATTTGTTGTTGCCACTGTACAACCTGCTGACGTCAGTAGTACAGACTGCTACTCCTTCCCAAGAACCCTCACACATGCGGCCTGAATTTCCTTCACACGTGTGGGTGTTGTACGATTGATTCTCCTCGCACGTGTGGCGATATGGATGCATCACACGTGCGACCTCTTCCACATGTGCAACCTGTACCTTTATCCTCACACGTTCACTGCTTCTCTTCTCTTTTCTCACACGTGTGCCTCCTTTGGTTGGAAAATATGCCCTCCTTGGCTTGAGACAAAAACATAAAATCACCTCCAAACCCTAGGCCAGATTTGCCTCACAATTGCAGAATTTTCTTGTTGAAATTTCCAAGCTCTTAGCACAAGTGCACCTCACTTATGCTATCTCCATCATGCACAATGATCTAATGTCACAATGACTTGACCATTATTTATACAAGTCCAAAAAGGTGTGTCAAAGAGCCCTTTCACAAGTAAACATTAAATTAGAATATTTTGATCTCCACTTGTGGGTGTGGAACCCCATCACAAAGCGCACAAAACCCATCATCTTGTCCATGAGGCCCTAGCCTCATTTCTAGGTCAATTTTGACGAAACGTAAGGCAAAACTAGTGGCAACGAAAAATCCCACATGCTTGGCACCTTGGCCTCTAGTGGGAATACCTCCCAAAGCTACAAAATCAACACTCCCTCTTAGCAAGGGAGGTATCCCATCCTCAAACTTCTGGATGCACCACTGTCGCACATAGTAGATATAACTCAAAATCTACCACCTCCTCTGTACCCCAATAGTCTAGACTGGATACTCCCTCTGTCACTGTGGCAAATGGGTCCGTGAACTCTGTCATGGGCAAAATCCCTGCTGTCAACTCTGTCTGATTGGCTGCATCCACGGTCACTGGAGCAAAACCTGTTGTCTAGTCTGTTTGACTGGCCACATCCTCGGTAATTAGGGCAAAATTTGTCTAATCGGTCGCATCCTCGATCACTGAGGAAAAATCTGTCTGACTGGTCGCATCGTCGGTCACTGAAGCAAATCTTGCTATCCAAGCTGCCTCACTGGCTACTCCCACTGTGACATAAGTAAATCCTATCTCTTGATTGACTGCCTCCTCTATCACTGTAGCAAAGCTTGTTGAGTCAATTGGATCCTCCATGGAAGGTACACAAATCTCAGAAGCCTTTTTCTCCTACATCTCCTGTTTGACCTCCTCAACCCATGAAATTTGTCTGCCAGTGCTGGAAGATGTCTCTCTCCCATCTAAACCTGAGAAGGAACTCCCTTTGGATGACCATCTCTCCCTCTGAGCCAACTGATTCTCCCTGAGATCGGGCTCACTATGAGACCGCATGCTCCTTCTGAAACTTGACTCCCTCTGAGTCTGCATAACCTCTAGGGCTGTCTACTCCCTGTCCACTGTCCTCTGCACAGTCCTGGGAGGCTGCTCCTCCCTCGTGGATCCTAAGGGATGACTCCCTCTGAACTTTGGCTCCCTTTAAATCGATACTGCTTGTGAGGCCACTTGCCTTACTACTCATGGAGCTACCTGCTCCTCCTCCTCTGTCTCTCTACTCTTGTTGGCCATAACACCCATACATTGGCCCCTCAGCCTATATAGGTGCCCCTCAGTCTATATAGGTTTCCCTCCCTAACTCCAAGAATCAATGCTGATATGAAGCTAGATCGTATGGGAACAAGAAATTCTTGTCCATCTCGAAACAATACATGATAGCCCTTCCTCTCAATCTTTGAGACTGAGAGGACACTCCTCTTGAGTTCTGGCACCAACAACACATTTGACACCCTCAATATCTCCTCTGACTCCAATCGAAATGATATTGTACTGGATCCTCATACTGAATGCTTGGCTTCCCTACCAAGCTCCACACACAAGTCTGAGTCAGTTTATGTGAGAGTGTCAAACAACTCTCGTGCACATGTCATATGGCAAGATGCTTCGTTGCCCACCAACCAAGTGTCCTTGCTAGAGACTGCTTCTGAAAGGCCAGATACCAACAAGATCTCCCTCTGGAACCTGTCTGCAACTTCTTCAACCTCTGTTGTTGATGCCTGCTACCTTCTTCCTCTTCCCCTTCGAAGTAGACACTGTGAAGCATAGTGGCCAAAGTCATAACACTCAAAGCATTTGATATTGCTAAGATCTTTCTTCCATCTTGTCTCTAGGGATACTTCTCTCTCCGGAGAAGCTCTTCTTCCTGGCATACCTCTTCTGTCTGGAGAACCTCTTCTGCCCCTTCTAGTGCGGACTGCAAGGGCTTGATTCTCATCACTGCTACTCTTCACCATACCATCCATATTCTTCGTGGACACCAACCGGGTCTCCTCCTGGACATAATCAGTCCATATCCTATCAAAGGTGGGAAATGTCTCTCGTGCACATATCCCTTGCATGAATGGTTCCCAAGACCCGGGAAGACCTCTTAAGGCCACATTCACTAACTCAACATCCTGCACTATCTCACCAATGGCTTCAAGCTGATCTCAGATCCGAGTAATTTTCATAAGATAGTTGACCATTGTGTCTTCACTGGTCATCCTCATAATCTGAAGCTGGTGCTTCAAGTGTAGCATCCTCCCTGTATTCTTCTTTTTATAGAGACCCACCAAGGCATCATGATATTCTTGGCAGTTGTCTTCTCAACAATGTGGGGGATCAAGTGATCCTTCACAAATTCTAGCAACACCCGCTTCACCTTCACTTCTTTCTTCTTGTGTGCTGTCAACTCCTGTGGATCGGTCGGATCTGCAACCACACTCTCAACATACTCCTTGAGGTCATTTTCTTCCAACAAGAGGAGAAGCCTTGCCTTCCAACCCGAAAGTTGGTTTCCCTCTCCAACCTGTGCTCAAGCTTCAATGTGTTCACCATCTTGACCTGTTCGGAACAAGAACAAAGACCAGAACAAGAACAACACTCTTCCAGCGTTGTAGCCAAAATTGTGTTTCAGGATGATCCTCTTCTCTTCAGATCCCAAGCTCTGATACCATGTCAATTTTCACATATGCACTCTATGTGACCAATTTTTCAGATCTGAAAATTGCTACCTAGTGAGTTAACAGTCAAACCCTAGTTGTTATCACTGAACAATTTTACACTGAAAATTGTATGCAGCAGAAACATAAAAGATCAGAGATGGATCATCAACACAACTAAGACAAATTTTTGTTCTGTAAATTTTATCCAATTCAGAAATTATGAGGGCAAAACCAGCCCTCTTGGTCAACATGCTTTGACCAAAATTCAGGACAACCTTGTCCTCCTCAAAAATAGTAAAATCATAAAAAATACAAAATCAACAAATACAAGGAAATCACCTCTGCCTGACAAAATTTGCTGCTGCCACTATATGTCTTGCTGACGTCAACCATACGAGTGCTGACCTCAATAGTACGAACTGCTACACTTGTCTAAGAACCCTTGCACATGTGGCTTGAATTTCCTTCACACGTGCGGCTCTTGTACGACTGATTCTCCTCGCACGTGTGGTTGTACAGATGCATCATACGTGCGACCTCTTCCACACATGTGGCATATACCTTTCTCCTCACATGTGCACTGCTTCTCTTCTCTTTTCTCATATGTGTGACCTCACACGCATGCCTCCTTTGGCTAGAAAAAATGCCTTCCTTGGCTTGAGACATAAACAGAAAATCACCTCCAAACCCTAGGTCAGATTTGCCTCACAATTACAAAATTTCCTTGCTGAAATTTTCAAGCTCGTAGCACAAGTGCAACTCACTTATGCTATCTCGATCATGCACAATGATCTATTGCCACAATGACTTGACCTTTATTTATACAAGTCCAAAAAGGTGTGTCAAAGAGCCCTTTCACAAGTCAACATTAATTTAGAATATTTTGATCTCCTCTTGTGGGTGTGGAACCCCATCACAAGCCCACAAAACCCATCATCTTGTCCATGAGGCCCTAGCCTCATTTCTAGGTCGATTTCGACGAAACGAAAGCCAAAATTGGTGCCAACGAAAAATCCCACATGCCTGGCACCTTGGCCTCTAGTGGGAATACCTCCCGAAGCTACAAAATCAACATTTTCATTAGGTCATTTGTGTCACAAGTAACATCAACCATTTGCATTAAGTCATTTGTATCACACATTGCATCAACCACGTTCCCAATTTGCATTGTTAGCCTTTCTTTCTCCTTTTCAATTAATTTTAGTTGAAATGATTCGAATAGTTTATTGTTTTGATCAATTTGTTTGTGAATATCAACAACCCAATTATCCAAATCATGTAAGGAGTCCTATAGTTCTTTAATTTCTTAATTGGCACTATCCAAACCATTCATCATTGCACAATGTTCATTTGATCTCCCTATTCAATTTCAACACTGACCAAGAGCACAACCAAAAAATAATTTCAATTTTATTAAGTTTCTCAATCTTTCCTCTTCCAAACATTTCAATGTTTGAAAATATCTCTAATCTCCTAAAACATTTTATAGTACCCTCAGTATTGCCTCAATAATAAAAACCTTTTACAAAATCTGGCCACCACCAAGTCTTCAACCAACACTTTTCACAAGCTTTCGATCAAAGGTATCAAGGTATCCAAGTTATACCCATGGATGGCTCCAAGTTACCTTTTTTAATTAATGCAGAATGTACCGTTTCCCAAGCATTGCATTCTTTTTTTTCAATTCAAAAAAATATAGTTCACTTTCCCTTGATAATATCTCATATACAATAGGTAATCAGAGGAAGGAAGATGTCATACTCACACAATCTCATAACTCTTATCATGTATCTGGGTGCCCTAATGGCACTGTCTCAATCCACTAGTTTACAACCCCAGTTTGGGACACTGCGAGAATTGACCCTCAAGTAAGTAGAGGTGGACATAGTCGAGTGGAGTTGTTCATACACAGTGTAGATCAAGACTAGGTGCTTGTCATTTGCAAGCAACGACGACAGAGTCGACATTGCATTTAGAGATGCATTTGGCAATCAAGTGTATGTAGTGAGGCTCGATGATGCAACCACTAATACTTTTCAGAGATGTTCAATCAATTCTTTCACTATACTGTGTTCCTACATTTACAAAGTATGCTTTTTATACCTGATTTGTGTTGGATCTAATAAGTGGAAGTTAGAGTGGGTGAGGGTTTACTATGGTAGGAATTAGTTTGTTTCCTTCTACTACGATGTCTTTATTCCTACAAGTGTTTGGTATGTATTTGATCTCTATAGTACTGTTACTACCACCCAATCTACAGAAGTTCAACAATGGAAAAAGTTCATAATGGATTGTTGATGGAAAGATTTCCAGAGTGTGTGAAGCTATTAAACATTCACTCGAGTGCAGATCCACACAGACCATAGAGTGTTGGGCATATCATTAAATACGCTAGTGTAGATTTGTGAGCGTTCTTGTGGCTAGGAGGAAGAGTGCCTACGATGCCATCAATTATCAATGTATAATTCTAATCTATGTATAAGGTCATAACCACTGTGCCAAATCATTGATCGTTGATGCATTCAGACCGCGTGTAGGATTAGATCACATGGGTGTGATATTAGATTTGTTGTTGGTGTTTTACAAAAGGTCACAAACCCATCTATTCTCTTTCACATTTCTATTCTTTGGTAGTGGCCTTCGAATTCTTTAAACTTCTTCAATCACTTCTCTGCCAATTTTCACTAAACTATGGAAAGATTGGGAAGAGGACAAATCGATATGTTTGCTTCACATAATTTTCTTCTCCAGGTTGCAAATTCTATCAATGCGAGTATGAATAAGGCACTTGCCGTAAAACAAAAAACAAAGCATGATCACATCGGATTGAAACAGAGTTATATTTTTGCGTGCAATTTGGAGACAAGAACACCGTTGACATAAAATTGCACTTGACCTATCAATATGGAACAGAGTATCAACAAAATCTACTTTACCTTCATTTTGAAGTTGTGGGAAAATCCGAGTTTTATGAATCCATGTTTTTTGTCTAAGTTGTAGATCGAATACTATTGTTGCTTCAAAGAGGGTGCTCACATTTTCTAAGAAGGCAAAGGTAGATCACTATAGGAATTGCAGATCGATTGCTTTTGTAGTAATCAGTGATGTAGATCGTTGAGGTGCTCACATATTATCAAGTAGATCACAACATAAACGATGTTGCAAGATGAACAAATGCCCACACAATAACGTGTATATTTAATACACCATAACACTCACTCAACAATCTCCATCTTATAGATCCACGAATCTAATTGGTTGAATGTGCCCATAGAGTAGATCTATGTATTATGGCATCAGAGAAATGTGTATGCAAGAATGTAATTATTCAAATGAAATAGAAAATGCTTGCATAGCCAACAAATTTGGTGGATATAAGTTACTCGTTGTGTAAGAGATTGTTTTGCATCAATGCAATCGAGGAGGTGCAACCTTTGTTGTCTTTCACACTGAGGCATAGATCCATGAACTTACTATCAGACTTGTCATGGACCACTACCAAGGAGGATCTCCATATTAGCTACATTTCTCATGGATGACTACCATGAGGAGCTACAAGGCTGTTGAGTTAACTTGGCTCTGATACCATGTTAAACCATGAAATGAGACACAACAAATGAAGATTGGTGGAAAAGGCTTAGTCATCTCAACAATATATTCATTCAATGATATCAATATATAGTACATGGATGTAATCACCTCATGAACTAAAGAGTGCCAACACATTGACAACTCATCAATAGATAAGGATGACACCTTATCAAGGATAAGGATGACAACTCATAAAGAGGTGATCTCAGACTTTGTGATTATCTAAGGACTCATATTCGAATAAGCCATTCATGTTGTCAATCGTGGTTATGAAGATGAGATGGACTGGGGAAAGAGGTAAATTGTAACCAACAAATTAAGAGGAAAGTCAATTGTGCCTAATTTGGTCTTCAGGGTGCTAAAAGTGTTGATATTTAATATCTTAATGGATTGGGTTTCTATGTTTTGTTCTAAATTTCATTCCTTTTTTTAATAAATTCTTGCAAGTGCCTTCTTCGCAAAGACCCCAAAGATCTAGAAGAAAAAATGACAATCTTATTGTAATCATAGAGCAAAGTATGAGTAAATAACACATCTCAATTTTTATGACAAGAACTATAGTATGGACAAAGTAAGGGCAATGATCATAAGATTCATTTTTTCCCATGTTTGCCTTGTGTTGTTATACTAAAATTATTGGCACATTTTAAAAAGTTATTGTTTTATGACTTCATAGACAACTATGACCATGTTACGTTGAAAAAGAAACTCTAGCCAAGTTTGTTGTAAATTCATTTGTTGAGATGATGCTTCTAAAGGATTTTTCTTGGAGTAGCAATACCTAATCTTGATGATGTTATCACCTTCGATTGATGAAAGCTTGCAATGTGAGTTTCATTGATGATTTTGCTTGAACTTCCTTCTCAAATGGTCATAAATTACGTATGCTTAGTAGGGGAATTCATTGTGTTTCACTTCTCCAAAATTGCACTTGACATATTCCTTTCTTGCAATGATGTTTGGGTTAGTTTTGGAATTCTAAACTGCACATTTATGTTGGTGGCATAATGTTCTAGACTCTTGTAAAATAGTTATCTTTCCAAGTTATGTAATTTTTTATATATCTTTGAACATTTGTATTTGTGTAAATAATGTTTTCATACAAATTGTTGTTGTCTTTGTGGTGTTCCGCTACACACGAATGAGAGATTACATATGCTTTTCTTGCCTCTTTGACAATATTTTAGCCAATGTTTCTTTTCATCAAGGTGCCTTTCTCTTATTAAGGACTTCCAAGAGTAATTTTTTTCAAATTCTATATTTTATCCAATTTTGTAGTTCAGTTAATTCTAATGGCTTTATTAGAAAATAATACCTCATAAGACATGTTAGAAAAGTAGGTGTGCTCGTTTAACCATAGACAATATAACAATATTGTCCCCCAACCATAGGCCGAAGCCATCCTCGAGCACCTTAACCTTGACAGAGGGAATAATTCTGGAAGCAAACCCTAGGTCCAAAAGCCAATCAAGGTAGCGTACCACTCTCCAGAGCTAGCGTACCAATAAAAAATTCCAAACCATAGCCAAGAGAAAGTCCAAGCCTAAAACCAGAAATACTAGTTGTAGTTGCAGCTACTGCAACTACTCTTTAGATTTGCGCACTTACTGAATTTCTGCAGTTGCGAGCTGTGTGTGTACAAATGATATCTGGCATCATGTATTTATACTACTCTTTCTTAGCTGTCTGGGCCGACTTCTCTTTTTGGAGGCTAAAGACTCAATATTAATTATTTTCTTTAGCTGACTTGTCTTCTATGGTTATGTCCAAGGCTTTAGGGTTTCTTCTTGCTTTCCAAAATATTCTATTCTTGTCAGGGTTACACGTGGAGGTTAATACCTCCCGCAACTACCATAATATCAACACTCCCTCCTAGCTAGGGAGGTATTGAAAACAATGGTTTTGAGCACAAACATACCATTCAATTGGTAGCATCATCATAGCCACACAAACTATCTCATGATCAAATCACGAGCACCATCATCACTATCAATATCATCTGATAGCATCAACTACATCATCTCTCGAAGCCATACTCCATCTGAGTAATCAAGCATGATGTTGAATAAGTCACTCACTCCATAGAGTGATACAAGAACTATTCTTCTAATCCAGACATATGTCCTAGAAGAATAACTGTTCCAACAGACGCTGGAAGCCACGCCATGTGCTACAAGGACTATTCTTCTAATTCAAACATACGTTCTAGAAGAATAACTGTCCTGGACCATTTTCTGCCTGGAGAATATCTGTCCACCAACACACCAACTATCCATCTAGTTGGTAATCATTTCCAACACTACTGATAGTCTTCATGGCAATTGGAACAATGCCATTCGATAGAACACAACTGTGTCTATCCATAGTAGTATACAACTACTATCCAGTGGTACACAACCACACCAAGTATCACACGACTATTTAACCAGTGACACATAGTCACAACTAGTGGAACACATCCACCACAGTAGCATACATCCACTGTCTAGAGACATACAGTCTCCATAACAATCATATTATCTGATATCAACATACATAAAACAATATCATGATATAAACTGAGTCATCTAGGCCATTCTTCCACTCACACATGTGAGATCTGGAAGAGCATCTGCCCTCAGAAAGTAAAACATCAGCCATGGGCTATCTGGACTATTCTTCTCAAGCACACAAGAATAATTGTCCCTGATTTTTGAGCCTGGACCATTCACCTAACTGAGCCATTCCTTTGGCACTAATCATAGTGCAACCTGGAGAGAATGAGTCTGCCCTAGGGAATGCCTGTCCCTGATTGTTGAACCTGGACCATTCACCTAACTGGGCCATTCCTCCGGCAGTAATAATAGTGCAACCCAGAGAGAATGAGTCTGCCCTAGGGAATGACTGTCTGAACCATTTCCTAATGGGAATGACTGTCCTACACCAACCTCCAAAACAGAGCATTCTTCGAAATTTCTCACCACTGTGAACTTCAAAAGAATGATTGCCCGACGAGG
>JZKD02S0099801.1:64952-94035 GCA_000966675.3 Picea glauca
CTAACAAACACAATCATGGTAACTATCTAACAAACAAAAACACAATCACCATCATATCATCTAACAAACATAATCATGTTATTTAACAAACAAAAGCACAACACCATCATACCATCTAACGAACACAATAATGCCATATGACAACTAAAAATACAAATCCATCATATTATCTAACAAACACAATCATGGTAACTATCTAACAAACAAAAACACAATCATGGTAACTATCTAACAAACAAAAACACAATCACCATCATATCATCTAACAAACATGATCATGCTATCTCAAACAAACACAATCATTATCATCCTCATATCATCTAACAAATACAATCTACATATCATTTAACAAACAAAAACATATGATCAACTAAAATCAATCATCATCATAACAACATCATATCATTTAATAAACACAACCATTATATCATCTAACCAACAAAAACATATCATATAAAAACATGCAATAAACAAACACATACATAAAAAACATGTACATACTCAGTCATATAAAAAACGAACAACACACAAATAAGCACACATAAAAAACATAGAAATGTAAACATCATAACATTTAACAAACACAATCATGTTATTTAACAAACAAAAGCACAACACCATCATACCATCTAACAAACACAATAATGCCATATGACAACCAAAAATACAAACCCAACATATAATCTAACAAACACAATCATGGTAACTATCTAACAAATACAATAATGCCATATGACAACAAAAAATACAAACCCATCATATCATCTAACAAACACAATCATGGTAACTATCTAACAAAAAAAAATACAATCACCATCATATCATCTAACAAACATGATCATGCTATCTAACAAACAAACACAATCATTATCATCCTCATATCATCTAACAAATACAATCTACATATCATTTAACAAACAAAAACATATGATCAACTAAAATCAATCATCATCATCACAACATCATATCATTTAATAAACACAACCATTAGATCATCTAACCAACAAAAACATATCATACAAAAACATGCAATAAACAAACACATACACAAAAAACATGTACATACTCAAAAGAAACATACACATCATATAAAAAACAAACAACACACAAATAAGCACAAATAACAAACATATAAATGTAAACATCATATCATTTAACAAACACGTTATTTAAAAAACAAAAGCACAACACCATCATACCATCTAACAAACACAATAATCCTATGTGACAACCAAAAATACAAACCCATCACATCATCTAACAAAGACAACCATGGTAACTATCTAACAAACACAATAATGCCATATGACAAAAGAAAATACAAACCCATCATATCATCTAAAAAACACAATCATGGTAACTATCTAACAAACAAAAATACAATCACCATCATGTCATCTAACAAACATGATCATGCTATCTAACAAACAAACACAAGCATTATCATCCTCATATCATCTAACAAATACAATCTACATATCATTTAACAAACAAAAACATATGATCAACTAAAATCAATCATCATCATAACAACATCATATCATTTAATAAACACAACCATTATATCATCTAACCAACAAAAACATATCATATAAAAACATGCAATAAACAAACACATACATAAAAAACATGTACATACTCAAAAGAAACATACAAGTCATATAAAAAACAAACAACATACAAATAAGCACACATCAAAAACATATAAATGTCAACATCATATCATTTAACAAACACAATCATGGTATTTAATAAACAAAAGCACAACACCATCATACCATCTAAAAAACACAATCATGTCATGTGATAAACAAAAAAAAACCCATCATATCATCTAACAAACACAATCATGGTAACTATCTAACAAACAAAAACACAATCACCATCATATCATCTAACAAACATAATCATGCTATTTAACAAACAAAAACACAAAACCATCACACCATCTAACAAATACAATCATGTCATATAACAAACAAAAATACAAATCAATCATATCATCTAACAAATACAATCATGGCAACTATCTAACAAACACAAACACAATCACCAACATATCATCTCATCTAACAAGTTCATAATCATGCTATCTAACAAACAAACACAATCATTATTATTATCATATCATCTATTAGATACAATCTACATATCTTTTAACAAACAAAAACATATTATCAATTAAAAATCAATGATCATCATAACAACATCATATCATTTAATAAACACAGTCATCATATCATCTAACTAACAAAAACACATCATTACACAAATAAAACATATTATATTATATACAATATTTTAAGATAGATATTTATTGAATTAAAAAAAAACTAAATATAAAATAACATATGGAAAAACATATTATATTATATAAAATATTTTAATATAGATATTTATAGAATTAAAAAAAAAAACTAAGTATAAAATAAGATAAATCTAATTACAAGAAAGAAAAAAAAGAGAGTGAAAGTGTAGAAAATGTGAGAAAATGAATTGTGAAATGTGATAAAGTGTATAGAAGTTGAGGTTTAAAAATATATACTGTGTTAGAGGAAGTATCAAATTAGTGTATATGTGAGAGTAGTGAGTTAAAAAGTAATACACCATGTAATAAAGTGTGTAAAAGTTCAGATTTAAAAATATATAGGGATAAGTGAAAATGGTTAGAATTTATGTAAGAGGAAACATAAAACTACTGTGTGTGTGAGAGAGTAACTAGTTAAAAAACAATACATGTGAAAAAACATACCACACAATGCTACATGGCACTACTCTAAAGAGGGTGGGGGCCCATCCTCTAGAGTATTTGGAGGGGGTATAATCCCCACTCCTAAAAAAATACAAGAAATTGTATTATAATAATGTGTTTTTGTATATGTGTTTACAAAACTCCCATCTCATTTTGAATCATCTCTGAACATACACATTGATATAATCATTACATATGCAAAATAGTAGAACATGCAGTTCTATTGTAAAAACTGCTGCAAATACAACCCATTAATGCTTAGAAGATATTTGAAGCAAGACATAAGATACCCATCAATGCCTAAAAGATACTTGAAACAAGGCACAAGATACCCATCAATGCCTAAAAGATACCTGAAACAAAACACAAAACATAAAACAAATTAAATATAAGAGAGACACCTCTATCTAAATATTTCTCTAAATATTAGGAAAATATAAAAAAGATAAGGATCATTACCATTGTGTTCTTCTGCATTGATATCCTTGAAAATTACACCAATACAATTTATGAATTGCAATCTCTACAATAATAAAAAAAATATAAAATTTGTCAATAAAATTTATTTATAAATGGTAAAAATATCTATTAATACTAATTAAAAATAATAAAAACTAAAATTATTTTTATAAAAAATTGTATTATTAAAATATATTAAAATTAAAAAATGAAAATATCATATTACTTCTTTATATTTATAATAGATTATCTTTATATAAAAATACATAATACATATTATATTAAACTCAAATTTAAATAAAACTATTATTACATTATATTAAAGATTCCAAAATTATTCCAATCCATTATATTAAAGATTCCAAAATTCCAATCCAAATACAGAACTATATATTAGATATTACAAATAAACAAGATTATATATTAATACTACAAACAAACAAAACGGTTATATATTAGAACTAAACAAAACTGTATAGTGAAAAATGCTATAAACAAGGTTAATATTA
Organism: Picea glauca; assembly: GCA_000966675.3. Lineage (NCBI taxonomy): Eukaryota > Viridiplantae > Streptophyta > Pinopsida > Pinales > Pinaceae > Picea > Picea glauca. Next base: position 68,673 of record JZKD02S0099801.1, read on the forward strand.
TATATGAAAAATATCTAAAACATGATTGTATATTGAGGAATACAAAATATAGCTACATAATAAACCAGGGTAACATTATAATTGAAATTGAGTACAAACAAGATATTATATTACAACTAAATGAGGTTAAGGCTAACTATGAAAAATCATATGGAAATAGAAATAAAAATAAACATAAAACAAATCATCATTTTAGTTAGATTATTTTCAGAGTAATCACCATTTTTTATAAGATTATTTTCAGAGTAATCATTGAATATAAAATAGAATATGAATTATATCGAAAAAACACAAGGGAGTTGAGGGGAAATCTTCTACTATTGGTTTCACTTTTTAATTACAATAAAAATGGATGAAGTCTTCCAAATATTTTTCAGCTAAGCATCTTTAAGCTACGAATGGATCTCAGATATAAAAAAAAAAAAGTTTTGGTAAAAAATCAAAATGGATTAAGTCTTTTCACATATTCTTCAGTTAAGGATCTTTATTAAGGATCTTTATGCTGCGAATGGAATTGAGATAAAAAAAAAGAAGTTATAGTGATTAAGCTTTGCTCAATTATTCTTCAGCTAAGTATCTGCAGGTTGAAGCAAATTGATAGGGTGGATCATATCATTGATGGTTAGTGCGATGAGAGGGATGTAATAGTGAGTACAGGCAGTGTTGGTAAAAATCATTGAATGAGAAGCATACAAAACAAATTTCTATTAACCACTTGGAAATTAAAGTTTGGCAAAATGTTGATAGTGAAGTGATGGTGTGGATGTTTTCTATTGATTTTTTTCAAAATCCCTTTTTTTTGACAAAGTTTTTCTTTAATTTGCTGATTTTTTCAAAATTAAAATTCCTATAATTAGATGAATTGCGATTTTGTATAAATCAAATTAAAAAAACAAAAATCCCCCACTTATTAAATTACAAATAAATATGAGCATGGTTTTTGAACCTGCCGAATTATGAATATGGTGAACAAGAATAGTGAAATGTTGGATGGAGGGCACATCCCTAAATAGGGCTATTGGATGGGATACAATCGACATGTGGTATCCAGTAAAGAGAAATGATCTACTTTTATAGGGTGCATATAGCTTGTAGCTTTTGTAGACCATGATATCATACAAAGCGCAGAGAGCTACTCCTAGGGCTTATGAGTGGCTTGAACAATTATAGAGGTATTTCGCTTGCTACAACAAACAAGATGACGATATAGATTTTGAAAGTGAGGGGTTATGAGCTAAAACTAATCATTCAGTTCTCCAGAGGACCTGATTAAGTTGATGGATACAGGTTAAGTAAAGTCCAATCTACAACATGGATGATAGATATAAAATTTTCAGACATTAAACAAGTGTTTAAACAAGTCCAATCTACAACATGGATGATAGATCGAAATTTTCAGACATTAAAGACTCAGATCATTTGTTAAGACTCGGTTTCAAGCTTCAAGTAAGTGATACATGTAGTTTTCGGTCACACATGGAAAATAACCAAATACATCCACCATGAATGATTCAACCCGCATATTGGAGCTGGATCATAGGAAAAAATCAAAACAAACGAGCCACGTTAAATTATCCATGGGCATTTTCAAAGTACGAGATGATACAATGATGGATTGACTGCACGTCCCTGGATAGAAAGACATACATAAAGGAAGCCATTCATGGTTCAAAGATTATGAAGGTGGGTAGTGAGCATGTTATTTTGGGATATAGATAATCCTGAACCCTCAATTTTTCACAACTAATTACCAATGTTTTAAAAAAAACCCGCTCCATTAATACAGAGCAAGTCATAAAGATAGGGAAGATAGAGAGGCTTTCTTGTTTTACTCTCTTTACAGACAGATAGTTAAAGAAAGAAGGAAACTACACTAATCCGTTTGTTATGGGTGGATGGAATCCTTTTGCATTACAAATTAACCGAATGCTTCAAGGAGAAACGTTATAAGACTGCAACAAAGCAGAGATATTACAAATTAATGAAATAGGGACCAAGAACAGAGCAAGAAGATTAAAAAACATTATAAATTAAAAACGAGTGGCCAGGCAAGTACTGCAGGAGAAATAAAGTTGGAAGTACCGTACTCTATCATGCGTATCAATTCACTGAACCATAAATACATGTCTAACTCCATGTTATGGCGTGTTGACATAGAGAACGAGAGAGAGGACTTGCTCGTTTTAGTTTCTTTAGGTATACCGTTGCTCTGGCATTCAATCTCGCTACAGATTCAATCGATAAAAAACAAGGGAGGGGAAATCACGTGAAAACAGGGGAGGAAAAATCACGTCAAAGGTAGGAATGACAGATCCATAGGGTGGGTCATGGGATTTGATGAGGAAAGATAACTAAGTCTGCTAATTAGACTTGAAAACTCCAATCTAATCTATGGACTAAAAAACATGCATATAAAATAAATACAGATCACATACCTGTCATGGGTGCTGCAAATATTACTGCTACGGCCCGATCCTCTCCTCTCCAGGGTAATTACCTGAATTCATTCGATTCAACTACTTTAACTAATGGAATTATCAACAACGTCCTTCATTCATCCATGCATCTTTCTGCTGCCCTTTTGGTCCAGATCTAGGAGATCAAATTGAAATTTAAATAATATGCAACCTCCTCTATCAAAAGCTACAGGAAATAGACAGACACACAACACAACACAAAGACACAATATAGACAGACACAGAGGAACCACACACAGAGAGTCACAACCACACAAAGATAGACATACACAATAGGAAGCGCTTCCACTGCAAACAAAACAAAATTCCCTGCGAATGCAAATGATAGAGGAGGAGAATGTGAGCTTCAACTATTCCTCTAGACATATATATATACACCACTTCTTCCCTTCCTCTAGACATATTACTCTAACGGATAGATTCCCTCCCTCGTTTATCTCAAAAAAAGCTTGATCTACCCTTAGAGGAGTGGATTGCAGTTTACCACAACGTCTATAACGAAAAAAGCTTGCTTTTCAAGAAATTCTCCATGTAATCTTGACCCACGCCCTTTATGGTCCTTTATGCGTGTCTCTGGAGAATTGGTTTGGGTAATTCACTCGAATTTCGAGACTATATATTTCTATCTTAACACATTCAATATATAATAATTGAAAATGTAATAATTGAAAATGTCTTCATTTAGGTTTCAATATATCATAGATTTATTCTTAATCGACAAGTTTTTTTTTAAAATTATGTTACAGGCTTACAGTCAAAGGTTTTCGATTTTAAGGCATATGTTCACTCAATTTACAATGCTATTTTAACGTGATTGACAAACCCGGATCCGGATCAGGTCAGCTTAGTTTGTAAATTTATTTTGTGAATGTGATCCTTTTAATTCTTATATTCGTTATTTTTATGCATATGAAAAACCAAAATGAAGGTTAGGCCATTACATGTATACATTTTACAGCACTTGAATTTCTTTTATTTTGACATTTCTCTATATGTTCTTTCTAATATATATATATAAAGGAGTGTACAGTTTCTTGCACAGGTTGTTTTAACATTAATTAAATCTTCAATTCAGTGAATCAATCATCCTCCTAAGTGCATATATGGGCATGTGAAACATGAATAACAAGGCTTCACAAAAAGGCATGAACAATTCCTCAATTCTGCAGGATTTCTTTCCAAAAATGCAGTGATATTCTGCCAACAATCATTGTGCAAAGGTGTCTATAAGAGATAAGAATAACAGATTTATTTTTAAAAACATCAACAATCATCTCAATGTTCAATCTGCAACTATATTACCAGGAAAAGCATAAGTCTAGTCCATCTTATCCACTCAAAGAAAACTCCTAGTTGTGCTATAGTATATCCATTAATCATCCACTACATCTGCGCCAATATAGGGCAATACAGGTTTACAGCCAAAGGTTTTCGATTTTAAGGCATATCTTCTATATTTGTATGGACACTACCAAGTAACCAAGAGAACAAGGGCAAGATATATAAATGGAAAGAAAATCACAATGCCTTCAATATTTGCATGCTGGCTAAGATTTTTTTGCTTCCAATTACATGGACACTACCAAGTAACCAAGAGAACAAGGGCAAAATATATAAATGGAAAGAAAATCTCAAAGCAATAAAAAACCATTCTAGGCTTAAAACCATACAAAGTAAGGTGAATGTTATTTTTAGAAGTGAATTTTAAGGGATATAAGCTTGTAAGTATGGTATAATTTTGAATTTTAAGTGAATTTTCTTAAACTAACTGCTAATTTATCTTTCCAAATTGGCTTCTTGACAAAATAAGAGGGATAGTATGTTGATTAAGGAATCTTATCTTTCCAAATTGGCTTCTTGACAAAATAAGAGGGATAGTATGTTGATTAAGGAATCTTATGATATAGATGACAATAATTTTATAGTTGATGGTTGGTACAAGTGTTATGGAATGCAGTTCTCAGTTTACTCAAAAGACATTCAATTGCATCTTTGGAGGCTGCAATTTTGTTGTGAACGATGACTTATGAAGATTACTTGATAGAGGAGGATATAAGGTCCCGAAACTTGTATTAATTTGATAGTTGATGGAAGGCACAAGAGGTATGGAATAGATTTCACCTAAAAAAACATTCAGTTGCATCTTTGTTCAATGTGCTTTTGCTGCCAACAATGATTATGAAAATTACTTGATGGAGGTGGATAAAACATCTCGAAAATTAAAGAATTGAGAATTCATCCGGTGGAAAAAGAATATTTATAAGATTCCAAGTCATCCAAGACCAAACTCTATTCGGATTCACAAAATTTTAATCCATGGTTTATTTTGAGATTAGAAGTTCGTTGTTTTTGTTCATAGTAGAAACCTTGTTTTAGTTACTGGTCTGGATGTTTTAAAGTAATTTATTGATGGTACAAATTGAATCATTCTTAGAGAGATGCTTAGGAAGAAGGATTTATGCATACACTGAAATGAATGATCTCAAACATACAAACAATGCTATACAACCAGGTTGATTCCAAAGTTCTGAGATGCTCTGCATTCTTTCACAGTTTCTCCCCTAATATGCCAAGAATTTTCAATGGAAGGTGAACACTAATTATTGATAAAAATCCCAATAATCTGAACCAAAGTCTCCTTCAACCCAATGCAGGAAGAAGGATTAAATATGAAGAGTTGAGAATACCTGACAAATAAACTGGAACATATTTAATGAACTATATTATGTTTTTGATAGCATGCGCTTAGAGATGAATCTCCAAGATAATTAAAAAGTGGACAAAAATCAAGATTAAGGTGAATGCTATGATGACAACAATACAATTACTTTATTGAAGTACTTTTATGTAGATTGAACCAAATCCATAATAGAGATAAACTCATATATCAAAATGATCTGACATACTCAAAATGGAGAGATAACTCAACAATTTGATAAAAAATTGTCAATATCAAATATTCAAAAATTCACAAGATAAAGTATAGGTTTTTTTTTTTGGGTTCATGGAAAATCAAAAAAATTAAATAGAGATAAGACATAGGAAAACATTTTGTACATCAAGTTTCAAAATAGAGATAAATCATGAATATCAGATGTTGGAATGCTTCAATGTTTATATAACAAACATTTTAATGTGCAAAGCCCATGAGCAAGAACATGAATAGCCGCCCTTGGCTCTAATGGTGCCACTTAGTTTGTATTTAAATATGTCCATGTGATCTATAAATTTCTATGGATATTCCACTAGAATAGTTCATTACAATAGATCTTGTATTAAACTAAAATATTTTATTATGCAGGTTTATTTCCCTAGATTTCATATTTATTATCACTGACTTATTGCTGTATCAAAATAACTAAAATACGAAATTGAAAGAACAAGAAAATGAACATACTATCCACACAAACGAACACAAGATTATCCTGGTAAACATGAAACATGAGAAAACCCGGCTATAAGGTGAGGCCTATGCTTTGCTCTCTTTTCTTCAGTTATGAAATGCAAGTACAAAGAAATGGGCACTCACTATGGAGTTAACTTTGTCACTGTGGCCTAAATGGCTACTACAAAAATTTCTTCAATTGTTATTCTCTCAAATCCAACTCTTAGATGCTCTGCTCAACTATGAAAGAAGTATAATGCTAAAAGAATGGAACTCCCTCTCCTCCTAGCGGCCTAGTTTTTAACATAGTCTAATAGTTGTATAGGGTTAGGGTTTTTTCATTCCTCAACCCTCAATTAGTGTTAGGGTTTTGGAACTTCTAGAATCTTCGTGAAAGTCCACACGTTACTAGCCCCACACATGAATAATGGGGGATGATGTGGCATCCACTTAGTACTACGATGGTCAACAAGGTAGGTTAACTTGCATGAGGCATAAATTCTGCATACGAACTTTGATCGAAGTGATTTTTTCACTGTTGGAAAGGTCTTGGTGTATGAAACAACGTCAAGGGGCTGATATATATTGTCATAAATTTTTGACCCCAAAAGTGTTGTTTAATGCCTCAAAATGGCTTAGGAAGGTTCTGGACCTCAAATTTCCAAACTAGGACTTGCCACTAAAATGGGCCCTACAAGCCAATTCCTCTAATGTTTCCACCCAGAAGGTATCAATATAGATGTAAAATTATATAACGACCCATTTTGGATCACATCTTCCCTTTTAGGGAGGATTTTGGTCCCCAAAATATTTTACTAATTGATGTTAGAAAATTGTTTCTCTACCTTTTCCCTAGAGTACCATTTTGCCTTGCTTGGAAGTTGTCCTTTCAACTCGATTTGATAGAGGTCATGCTGCCCTTGTCTGGTAGTTTTATGCTCCGTCTGCAAAAATGTATCTTCTTCCAACTCTTCCTAAGCGTATAGTGCTAATTCCTCTATGGTAGGTGACACATGTTCCTCAATTTCCTGATCCAACATGGAAGGTTCATAGAGTTCCAGATTTTCCCCATTCACTACTGAGTAAATGCACATATATGGGGGTAGACTGAGTCTGTAGGAATTATCACCTACCTTCTCCAATACCTCAAAAGGACCATATTGTAAATCCTTGATTTTATTTCCAAGACCTTGTATCATTTCTTTGTTCAACTGCAACCAAACTCTATCTCCCACCTTGAATGTTTTCTCAGTTATGTGTTGATCATACCAGACCTTGTACTTTTCTTGTGACTTCTTCAACATCTCTTGTACTTGAAAATGGATCTACCTAATCTTTTCAACAAATTTCTTGGCTTTCAGTGCTTCTCTTGTGATGGTTTCCTTCACTCCTCTTTGTTGTCCATAAACAACATCCAAGGGAGAAGGTGGAAAATACCCAAAGCAAGTTTCAAAAGGGGACTTACTAGTAGAAGTGTGTACTGCTATGTTATAAGAGTGTTGAATATATATCATATTTTCATCCTAGGTCTTGATTTTAATTGTAACTCCTCAAAAGATGAACCAAAGTCTTGTTGACTACTTTTGTTTGCCCATCTGTCTATGGATGGGAAATTGTATATCTCTTCAACTTGGTATCGATATTTTCCCAAAGCGTAGTCCAAAAGGCATTGAGAAATCTAGTATCCTTATTTGAGATATATCTCCTTGGTATCCCAAAGAGCACCTAGACTTGTTCAAAGAAAATGTGTGTTTCTTCTTCTCCTTTGATGGTCTTTTTACAAGGCATAAGGCCCAATTTTTGTTTTGTTGTATTATCCGGGCCAAGTTGGGTTAGTGAAAACCAAACCACACTAATCAAGAGGTTTATGTTTTTAGGAAGTTGTCCAAACCAACCTTCATAAAAAATCCTCAATTGAAATTGTACAAATTCAAGGTGATATGACCATGAGAGCAAGGGATGTCACCATGGTGTATCAAGTTAAAAGCATTGCTTATGATTTGGGAGAGGTGCAATGTTCAAATATCTTACTCACGTGTTAAAATGGGTTAGTACTGTGTCAATGCAACATTGACGTTTGTAGCTCCTTAGAAGTTCCTTGTGTCCATATTTTCTTATTGGTGAACCAGTATACTAATTGCATTTCCATGAAGCATGTGACCATATTCAGTGAAGTGTTGGAGAAGGGGAACTCATCTATCCCTCTTCTAGACCACAATTCTCGTAGGAATCTGGGAGGAATATGCCTGTGAAAATTGGCTGAACTACAAATTGTGATCTCGCCAATCACAAACTGCAATTCTAGCGTACAATCAAGTTTAAGAATTGACCCAGATGACCAAAATCGTTGTTTGATCGACAAAAATATACGATTTAATCAATCTCAAGGGCACTTTGTTCTAGGAAAAATATCGCCAAAAAATGGACAAGAGGAGTGTCGATTATGAAATGCCAATATTGCTAAATTTATCATGTTTTGTTTGCATATGGGTGTTTACTTTAAAAAGGCAATGCTTTGTTTTTCATTCCTAACATTCAATACAATTTATTCAAAATATAGGCTTTCGGTTTTGCAATTCTTTAGCTATAGAGTGTCTCATATTTTTGTGGTCCCTAATGTTCCAAACAATTTATTTAAAATATGTGCTTTGGGATTTGCAAAAGAGAATATTTGAAAAACTTCATTAAACACATCCGATAATATGAAAGTAACTTGGATAAAGATGACCAATGAGAGTGCCAAACATACAATATTTATAGAGTGTTTGAAACATCTTAATATAGAGATGCATTTATGTTGTAGAAACAATTCCAAGACACACATTTTGAACGAAAATTTTAATTGGAAAGACTCAATCTCAATTCCTTCTATATTTGCATGCTGGCTAAGATTTTTCTGCCTGCTAATTACATGGACACTACCAAATAACCAAGGGAACAAGGGAAAAATATATAAATGGAAAGAAAAGCTCAAAGAAATAAAAAACCATTCTAGGCTTAAAACCATATAAAGTAAGGTGAATGTTATTTTTAGAAGTGAATTTTAAGGGATATAAGCTTGTAAGTATGGTATAATTTTGAATTTTAAGTGATTTTTCTTAAACTAACTACTGATTTATCTTTCCAAATTGTCTTCTTGAAAAAATAAGAGGGATAGTATGTTGATTTAGGAATCTTATGATATAGATGATAGTTGATTGACGCAGTAAGAGACACGACCACACCCCCGTCGCGCTCCTGCACACAGGATCGTTCTCATTTACTCATTCGAGCCGATTTAGCTCTTCTGATTCCCTGCTGGAATCCCTGATGAAAAAACCCGATCCACAGGTCCTTCATTCACCTACACGACCTTCTGCACATGACCACACTCTTTTCCTAATCTTAATTTCAAGTTGCGGGGTTTCGCATTCCCCGTCGTCAAGAGTTCTTTACCTCTTGCATCCTCGATCACCGATGAGATTTCTTCCGGCCTTAGCCCCTCCTGGCTATGCCTTCTAGTCCATATGACCGCTCTCCATAAGACTGCAGCTTTATATCCTCCTATTGGGGTTTTGGGCTTCAAAATCCCGACGCGCTCCAATTCCCGTTAGCCCTCCAGGCTAAACTCTGGTCCACATGACCTTCCCCCCTATATGACCGCAACCATGCCTCCTCATCGGGGTTTCAGAATTTTCAATACCAAAATGAAATCGTCCTCAGGATTCACGATCCCTCGAATCTCGACACGCCCTTTACGCATTAGCCCTCCTGGCTAGGCTCTTGGCCCATATGACCACAATCCCCGTGACCGCAGTCTTATCCCTCGTCGGGGTTTCGGGGTTTCCAATGCCAAAATGCATTGGCTCACGGGATTCCCGATCCTCGAATCCTGACTCTCCGTTATGCTGACAGCTGGACCCCACAATGGCGCTTCCCACTTCTCTGATATGCTGACAGCTGGCTCCGACTTATCGGGGTTCCGGACTTCGCGATTCCAAAATGCATAAACACTTTGTCACCAGGATTCCCGATATCCCGATGACCCAAACGTCGATCAACAACTTCCTGTCGGGACTTTTCCCGATGGCGCCGATTGCTACCACGCGTCCTCCTCTGATGGACGGTCACGATCTCTCCGAGATTTCGAGACTTTTGATGTCCCAACTCTTTCGACCTCGAGAACTCCGATTTCCCGATGGCTAATATACCGAATCTCTTTGGATCTCTGACACCTGTCTCTCGAAACGGACGACTCAGATTTGTCCCGGGTAATTCCCCATGGAAATTCTCGATCTCATGTTCACGGGAATGCCGATTTCCTGAATCCTGATGCCTCGATCTCCGCCACGTGTCTCCGCTAACGGACGGTCTAGATCTTCCCAGCATTTCGAGACTTAAAGTGTCTCGACTTTCTTGTCTTCGTGATTCTCGATATGCCGATGGCTGAAGTCCTGATGGTAAACCTCGTGCAGCTCCTGTCCAATCCGACGGCTGACGGAAAATTTGTCCAGGATCTGACGGTTCGGATCCGTCCTTCCTGTGCGCTCCTCCAGAGGCTAAACTCTGAGCGCCTTCTCCCAATCCAACGACTTACGGGATTCTGTGTGAACATCCGACGGTCCACAATCTCCTTCTCCTGTGCACACTCCAGAGACTAAACTCCGAGCATCTTCTCCCGATCCAATGGCTGACGGGATTTTGGATGAGATCCAACGACTGTCGGTCTCCCCCTTCTGTGCGCTCCTCCTGAGCTCCTCCTGAACATAGAAACCAATGGTCCAGATCTTCCTCCTCCACCGACCCGACGGCTGCTGTGCTCCCCTGAGCTTGCACACTCCTTCTTCCCAGACTTGGAAGAATTTCCAACTCCTCAAAGGCCTCGACCTTTTCTTCGCTATGCGTATAAAAACGCTGACTCCTCATGAGTTTTAAATCTCGAATCGCCAAGGGATTCTTTTGACTTCTGCGCCTCTGCAGAGTCTTCGCGCACCCACAGTGCTATCTCTCCCGAGCTTCTCAAACGCTCAGACCCCTACGGGATTTTATCCTTCTTCCCTTCTCCTGGAGATGGAGAATGTAACGGCCTCCTGGCTCTCTGTTTTCTCAAGCAACCTCTTGCTGAGCCTATCAGGGTGTTCAACAACCCTGTGAATATCCCTCAGTGGACTCTTCTTCAAATTACAGAACTCAAAGAGTTCTCTTCTCTTTGTGCCTGACTGCACACTATCTCTATGCCCTCCTAGCATAGTATCTTTTACACAGAATGTTCAATAGTTCTGTCCTCCTGTGCACCTATGCACCCGCTCGATGCCCACCTGGCAGAGCTCTCAGAATCCTCAGTGATTCTGGTTCTTCTCCGAACTCCTCAACATAAGTCTTCCCTTGTGCACCCCTTGCACCTGCTCAATGCCCACCTGGAAGAGCTTCACAGAATCCTCAGTGATTCTGTCTCTTCTTCCTGAACTCACAACAGAGTTCCTCCAACTGCACCTTGTGCCTATGCTCAATCCCCACTTGGCAGAGCTTCACATAATCCACAACAGAATTCTGTCTGCAACTGTGTCTTTTCCCACACAGACTTGCCTCCAAGGTGTTCAACAACCTTGAGGTCTTCCTCCTTAGTTGTTGACTCCAGTTCTTGTGTCGCAACACATCTTTGTCTGAACCTGCAGTGTTCAGAAATGCATCCTCTGTGCATGGCTATCAGAACCCGCAGAGTTCTGCCACACCCTCCTGCTGTGAAGCCTCAAAGACCTTCACCTGAAATCAAATATACTCCTGCAAATGCAAACCTACCGTATACATCTACAGCATATAAGAACACTCACAGAATTCCACATAACATAGAATACATGCAGGAAAAACTGCTTCTGTTTATATTAAAAATTGAAAATGCTTGTAATTACAAGGTGTTCTCGAGCTCTCTCTGGCTCTCCTCAAACTTCTACTCATCTAACCTTTTCTTCCTTACACAAAATGAGATACAAAATATATTTTACCTGAGGGGGCTCTTCGAGCTCTTCCCTCCAACTTGCCTACTCTATTCAATTACATTGAATGGGCTGTTTATTTCGCATCTGGATCTATAACTCAGCCCTACAAACATTAATGGCCGATCTACCTAATGCCTGCACAAAGGCACGGCTTCCCAGCTCAACATCTTAAACATTAAATTACATTCAATTCATATTTTAATGAGGACTGCGCCTCTCTCTTAGCGTGTGATTTGAATTCGCTGGCCTGGCTGGCTGGCTGACGTGGAGAGATGCTCCTGCATCAAACTACTCAGCTGCAAAATTCATGAGCTCCTGCTCATGAGCTTCCCATCTCAGCTGTTGGAAATCCTCCTGGATCCCAAACAAATATCTGGAGCTTCCCATCTGCTCCGTTCTGCTGCTGTTGTTGCTTCTGTGCTGCTTCTATTGCTTCTCTTCTGCCCAGCCTCTCCTCGCTGGCAGTTTCTACTGATTGGATCATCAGCGCCATGATATCTTCTATCACCTTGTCCAGCTGCTCCAGTGGCTGGCTCTGTTTTTGCAATCTCCTCAGCTGCAATTTTTTTTGGCACATGAGCAGATCATCATGATCTCCCATGCCTTCTTCATCAGTTTCCAACTTCACCTGTTGGATGTGCATGCTCTGCACCTTCACCCTCTCTTCCAGGGATTCAATCTGTTCCCACAGATCAGCGAAGCAAATGCTGTCTGCTTCTTCTTCTTCTCCTGCTGCAAACTCCTAGGTTGCAGTCTTTTCAGTCTCCTGGATGAAAATGTTGAGCCATTCCTCGGAATGCTTGTCATCCTCTTCTGCTTCTTCTGCTGTCAGCTTCAGTGCTACACATTCTTCCGCTTCCTGGCTGAAATCATTAAGACACTCCTCAAAATGCTCATTTTCTTCTTCTGCTTGGGCAGCTTCCAAAGTCTGCTCCAATTCCCCTTTTTTCCTGACAATCACAACTGACTGTTCTGCTGCTGTTGTTGCACCTGCAACATAGATTTTTGCCTCCTCTTTTGCAAGTGGTAGGAGTATCTAAATTCTCCCAATCATCAGAAGATCCCTTAGATCCTCCTCTTCTGTCAGCTGCACATGCTGCTCCAAATTCATTTCCGAGCTCACCTACTCTGTTAGCTCCTCAGGCTGATCCCAACTCACCTCTGAGTTTATGAGACCCATATATAGTTTCATCTGCTCATCCCTGCCCACCTGACAATATGGGATGATTCCGCTGTTCTCCTGGCAGACTATGAGATCAACCGATCCCATCTTCATTAGCACTCCTTGCTGAATTGAACTCACCTCTGAGTCCATGAGACTTTCAGACAGTCTCGAATGCTCATCTCTGCCCACTTGGCAGTTTGAGATGCTTCTGTTGCCCTCCTGGCAGTCTTCGAGATCCCGCAGCGATCTCATATCATTGCCCAGCTGGAAATCTGAAACTCCTTGGCTGTCCTTATGACAGTCTCTGAGATCCCGCAGTGATCTCATGTCGTTGTCCACCTGGCAATCTGGAATTTCCTCTCTGCCCTCCTGGCAGTTCTTGAGATCCTCAGCTGATCCCCATTCAAATTATTCATCATCGAGACCTCTCCCAGTCTCTGGTTCACATACCTGAACCATCTCCTCTTCTGGTCCATTGAAGTTTTCAGTACGCATCAACCACCTTTTTAACAACTTGCGCTGCCCTCTGACCATCAACTCCCTGACTGGCCATCTTTCTTTCGGCTTCCTCATGGGCAATTCACACATCCGTCTCGACCTCTTATCCTGCCGCATCCGCAGTTCAAGCTTCTCTATGTATGCCTTTAATTCATAGAGCTCTTTATCCATCTCTCTATCCATTTCTGCAAGATTTTCTGCCTTGCTCTTCTTCCCAGCATGCCTATGGCCTTCAGTAACCATGGTGCTGTCTCTGTTTGCTTTCCTAGCAAACCTGCTGCTGTCACTCCGCACTAAGAGTTCTACCAGCTTCATCCTACAGTCTCCCTGATTGCCTTCTTGATTGCTGCCTACCTGCAAACAATCACCACATAGTCTCCAACGCTCTGTCTTCTCCCTCTGCTTGAAATATACAAACAAAGTTCTAGCTCTGATACCACTTGACGTGTATCAGAGTGCTCTTTACCTCTTCCTCTCTTGCCTGAAATATACAGACAAGAAATAATCTCTGATACCACTTGATGTGTATCAGAGTGCTCTTTACCTCTTCCTACCCCTTCCTTCTTGATATATACAGACAAGAAATAGGCTCTGATACCACCTTGACGCAATAAGAGACGTGACCACACCCTCGTCGCGCTCCTGCACACAGGATCGTTCTCATTTACTCATTCGAGCCGAATTAGCTCTTCTGATTCCCTGTTGGAATCCCTGATGAAAAAACCCGATCCACAGGTCCTTAATTCACCTACACAACCTTCTGCACATGACCGCACTCTTTTCTTGATCTTAATTTCAGGTTGCGGGGTTTCGCATTCCCCGTCGTCAAGAGTTCTTTACCTCTTGCATCCCCGATAACCGATGAGCTTTCTTCTGGCCTTAGCCCTTCCTGGCTATGCCCTCTGGTCCATATGACCGCTCTCCATAAGACCGCAGCCTTATATCCTCCTATCGGGGTTTTGGCTTCAAAATCCCGACGCGCTCCAATTCCCGTTAGCCCTCCAGGCTAAACTCTGGTCCACATGACCTTCCCCCCTATATGACCGGAACCATGCCTCCTCATCAGGGTTTCAGACTTTTCAATACCAAAATGAAATCGTCCTCAGGATTCACGATCCCTCGAATCCTGACACGCCCTTTACGCATTAGCCCTCCTGGCTAGGCTCCTGGCTCATATGACCACCATCCCCGTGACTGCAGTCTTATCCCTCGTCGGGGTTTCGGGGTTTCCAATGCCAAAATGCATTGGCTCATGGGATTCCCGATCCTCGAATCTCGACTCTCCGCTATGCTGACAACTGGCCCCCACAATGGCGCTTCCCACTTCTCTGATATACTGACAGCTGGCTCCCACTTATCGGGGTTCCGGACTTCGCGATTCCAAAATGCATAAACACCTTGTCACTGGGATTCCCGATATCCCGATGACCCAAACGTCGATCAACAACTTCCTGTCAGGACTTTTCCCGATGGCGTCGATTGCTACCACGTGTCTTCCTCTGATGGACGGTCACGATCTCTCCGGGGTTTTGAGACTTTTGATGTCCCAACTCTTTCGACCTCGAGAACTCCAATTTCCCGATGGTTGATATACCAACTCTCTTCGGATATCTGACACATGTCTCTCCAAACGGACGGCTCAGATTTGTCTCGGGTAATTCCGCATGGAAATTTCCGATCTGATGTTCACGGGAATGTCGATTTCCCGACTCCCGATGCCTCGATCTCCGCCACATGTCTCCGCTAACGGACGGTCCAGATCTTCCCGGCGTTTCGAGACTTGAAGTGTCTCGACTTTCTTCTCTTCGTGATTCCCGATATGCCGATGGCTGAAGTCCTGATGGTAAACCTCGTGGAGCTCCTGTCCAATCCGACGGCTGACGGGAAATTTGTCTAGGATCTGACGGTTCAGATCCGTCCTTCCTGTGCGCTCCTCCAGAGGCTAAACTATGAGCGCCTTCTCCCGATCCAATGACTTTCGGGATTCTGTGTGAACATCCGACGGTCCACAATCTCCTTCTCCTGTGCACACTCCAGAGACTAAACTCTGAGCATCTTCTCCCGATCCAATGGCTGACGGGATTTTGGATGAGCTCCAACCACTGTCGGTTTCCCCCTTCTGTGCGCTCCTCCTGAGCTCCTCCTGGACATAAAAACCAACAGTCCATATCTTCCTCCTCCGCCGACCCAACGACTGATGTGCTCCCCTGAGCTTGCACACTCCTTCTTCCCAGACTTGGAAGAATTTCCAACTCCTCAAAGGCCTCGACCTTTGCTTCGCTGCGCGTATAAAAACGCTGACTCCTGAGTTTTTACTCTCGAATCCCCAAGGGATTCTTTTGACTTCTGCGCCTCTGCAGAGTCTTCGCGCACCCACAGTGCTATCTCTCCTGAGCTTCTCAAACGCTCAGACCCCTACAGGATTTTATCCTTCTTCCCTTCTCCTGCAGATGGAGAATGTAACGGCCTCCTGGCTCTCTGTTTTCTCAAGCAACCTCTTGCTGAGCCTATCAGGGTGTTCAACAACCCTGTGAATATCCCTCAGTGGACTCTTCTTCAAATTACATAACTCAAAGAGTTATCTTCTCTTTGTGCCGGACTGCACACTGTCTCTATGCCCTCCTGGAAGAGTATCTTTTACACAGAACGTTCAACAGTTATGTCCTCTTGTGCACCTATGCACCCGCTCGATGCCCACCTGGCAAAGCTCTCAGAATCCTTAGTGATTCTGGTTCTTCTCCGAACTCCTCAATAGATATCTTCCCTTGTGCACCCCTTGCACCTGCTCAATGCCCACCTGACAGAGCTTCACAGAATCTTCAGTGATTCCGTCTCTTCTTCCTGAACTCAAAGCAGAGTTCCTCCAACTGCACCTTGTGCCTGTGCTCAATGCCCACTTGGCAGAGCTTCACAGAATCCACAACAGAATTTTGTTTGCAACTGTGTCTTTTCCCACACAGCCTTGCCTCCAAGGTGTTCAACAACCTTGAGGTCTTCCTCCTGAGTTGTTGACTCCAGTTCTTGTGCCGCAACACGTCTTTGTCTGAACCCGCAGTGTTCAGAAATGCATCCTCTATGCAAAGCTATCAGAACCCGCAACGTTCTGCCACACCCTCCTGTTGTGAAGCCTCAAAGACCTTCACCTAAAATCAAATATACTCCTGCAAATGCAAACCTACCGTATACATCTACAACATATAAGAACACTCACAGACATCCACATAACACAGAATACATGCAGGAAAAACTTCTTTTGTTTATATTAAAAATGGCAAATGCCTGTAATTACAAGGTGTTCTTGAGCTCTCTCTGGCTCTCCTCAAATTTCTACTCAGCTAACATTTTCTTCCTTACACAAAATGAGATACAAAATATCTTTTACCTGAGGGGGTTCTTCGAGCTCTTCCCTCCAACCTACCTACTCTATTCAATTACATTGAATGGGCTGTCTAGTCCGCATCTGGATCTAGATCTCATCCTTACAAACATTAATGGCCGATCTACCTAATGCCTGCACAAAGGCACGGCTTCCCAGCTCAACAGCTTAAACATTAAATTACATTCAATTCAAATTTTAATGAGGACTGCGCCTCTCTCTTAGCGTGCGATTTGAATTCGTTGGCGTGGCTGGCTGGATGGCGTGGAGAGATGCTCCAGCATCAAACTCCTCAGCTACAAAATTCATGAGCTCCTTCTCATGAGCTTCCCATCTCAACTATTGGAAATCCTCCTAGATCCCAAACAAATATCTGGAGCTTCCCATCTACTCCATTCTGCTGCTGCTGTTGCTTCTACGCTGCTGCTGCTGCTTCTCTTCTGCCTAGCCTCTCCTCGCTGGCAGTTTCTACTGATTGGATCATCAGCTCCATGATCTCTTCTATCACCTCGTCCAGCTGCTCCAGTGGCTGGCTCTGTTTTTGCAATCTCCTCAGCTACAAATTTTTTTGGCACATGAGCAGATCATCATGATCTCCCATGCCTTCTTCATCAGTTTCCAACTTCACCTGTTGGATGTGCATGCTCTGCACCTTCACCCTCTCTTCCAGGGCTTCAATCTGTTCCCACAGATCAGCGAAGCAAATGTTGTCCGCTTCTTCTTCTTCTCCTGCTGCAAACTCCTAGGTTGCAGTCTTTTCAGTCTCCTGGTTGAAAATGTTGAGCCATTCCTCGGAATGATCGTCATCCTCTTCTGCTTCTTCTGCTGTCAGCTTCAGTGCTACAACTTCTTCCGCTTCCTCGCTGAAATCATTGAGACACTCCTCAGAATGCTCATTTTCTTCTTCTGCTTGGGCAACTTCCAAAGTCTGCTCCAATTCCCCTTTTTTCATGACAGTCACAACTGACTGTTCTGCTGCTGTTGCTACACCTGCAACATAGATTTCTGCCTCCTCTTGGGCAAGTGGTAGGAGTATCTGAATTCTCCCAATCATCAGAAGATCCCTTAGATCCTCCTCTTCTGTCAGCTGCACATGCTACTCCAAATTCATTTATGAGCTCACCTGCTCTGTTAGCTCCTTAGGCTGATCCCAACTCACCTCTGAGTTTATGAGACCCACATATAGTCTCATCTGCTCATCCCTGCCCACCTGGCAATATGGGATGCTTCCGTTGCTCTCCTGGAAGACTATGAGATCAACCGATCCCATCTTCATCAACACTCCTTGCTGAATTGAACTCACCTCCGAGTCCATGAGACTTTCAGACAGTCTCGAATGCTCATCTCTGCCCACCTGACAGTTTGAGATGCTTCCGTTGCCCTCCTGGCAGTCTTTGAGATCCCACAACGATCTCATATCATTACCCAGCTGGCAATCTGAAACTCGTTGGATGTCCTTATGACAGTCTCTGAGATCCCGCAATGATCTCATGTCGTTGTCCACCTGGCAATCTGGAATTTCCTCTCTGCCCTCTTGGCAGTTCTTGAGATCCTCAACTGATCCCCATTCAAATTCTTCATCATCGATACCTCTCCCAGTCTCTGGTTCACATACCTAAACCATCTCCTCTTCTGGTCCATTGAGGTTTTCAACACACCTCAACCACCTTTTCAACAGCCTGCGCTTCCCTTTGACCATCAACTCCCTGACTGGCCATCTTGCTTTCGGCTTCCTCATGTGCAATTCACGCATCCGTCTCAACCTCTTATCCTGCCGCATCCGTAGTTCGAGCTTCTCTATGTCTGCCTTTAATTCATAGATCTCTTTATCCATCTCTCTATCCATTTCTGCAAGCTTTTCTGCCTTGCTCTTCTTCCCAGCATGCCTATGGCCTTCAGTAACCATGGTGCTGTCTCTGTCTACTTTCCTAGCAAACTTGTTGCTGTCACTCCGCACTAAGAGTTCTACCATCTTCATCCTACAGTCTCCCTGACTGCCTTCTTGATTGCTTCCTACCTGCAAACAATCACCACAGAGTCTCCAGCGCTCTGTCTTCTCCCCCTGCTTGAAATATAAAAACAGATTTCTAGCTTTGATACGACTTGACGTGTATCAGAGTGCTCTTTACCTCTTCCTCTCTTGCCTGAAATATACAGACAACAAATAAGCTCTGATACCACTTGACGTGTATCAAAGTGCTCTTTACCTCTTCCTGCCTCTTCCTGCCTGAGATATACAGACAAGAAATAGGCTCTGATACCACCTTGACGCAATAAGAGACGCGACCACACCCCCGTCACGCTCCTGCACACATGATCATTCTCATTTACTCATTCAAGCCGAATTAGTTCTTCTAATTCCCTGCTGGAATCCCTGATGAAAAAACCCGATCCACAGGTCCTTCATTCACCTACACGGCCTTCTGCACATGACCACACTCTTTTCCTGATCTTAATTTTAGGTTGCGGGGTTTCGCATTCCCCGTCGTCAAGAGTTATTTACCTCTTGCATCCCCGATCACCGATGAGCTTTCTTCCGGCCTTAGCCCCTCCTGGCTATGCCCTTTGGTCCATATGACCGCTCTCCATAAGACCGCAGCCTTATATCCTACTATCAGGGTTTTGGGCTTCAAAATCCCGACGCGCTCCAATTCCCGTTAGCCCTCCAGGCTAAACTCTGGTCCACATGACCTTCCCCCCTATATGACCACAGCCATGCCTCCTCATCGGGGTTTCGGACTTTTCAATACCAAAATGCAATCGTCCTCAGGATTCAGGATCCCTCGAATCCCGACGCGCCCTTTACGCGTTAGCCCTCCTGGCTAGGCTCCTGGCCCATATGAACACCATCCCCGTGACTGCAGTCTTATCCCTCGTCGAGGTTTCGGGGTTTCCAATGCCAAAATGCATTGGCTCACGGGATTCCCGATCCTCGAATCCCGACTCTCCGCTATGCTGGCAGCTGGCCCCCACAATGGCGCTTCCCACTTCTCTGATATGTTGACAGCTGGCTCCCACTTATCGGGGTTCTGGACTTTGCGATTCCAAAATGCATAAACACCTTGTCACCGGGATTCCCGATATCCCGATGACCCAAACGCTGATCAACAACTTCCTGTCGGGACTTTTCCCGATGGCACCGATTGCTACCACGCGTCCTCCTTTGATGGACGGTCACGATCTCTCCGGGGTTTCGAGACTTTTGATGTCCCAACTCTTTCGACCTCGAGAACTCCGATTTCCCGATGGCTGATATACTGACTCTCTTCGGATCTCTAAAACTTGTCTCTCCAAATGGACGGCTCAGATTTATCTTGGGTAATTCCCCATGGAAATTCCCGATCTCATGTTCACGGGAATGCCGATTTCCCGACTGCTGATGCCTCGATCTCCGCCACGTGTCTCCGCTAACGGATGGTCCAGATCTTCCCGGTGTTTCAAGACTTGAAGTGTCTAGACTTTCTTGTCTTCGTGATTCCCAATATGCCGATGGTTGAAGTCCCGATGGTAAACCTCGTGCAGCTCCTGTCCAATCCGATGGCTGACGGGAAATTTTTCCAGGATCTGACGGTTCAGATTCGTCCATCCTGTGCGCTCCTCCAGAGGCTAAACTCTGAGCACCTTCTCCCGATCCAATGGCTTACGGGATTCTGTGTGAACATCCGACGATCCACAATCTCCTTCTCCTGTGCACACTCCAGAGACTAAACTCCAAGCATCTTCTCCCGATCCAACGGTTGACGGGATTTTGGATGAGATCCAACGACTGTCGGTCTCCCCCTTCTGTGCACTCCTCCTGAGCTCCTCCTGGACATAAAAACCAACGGTCCAGATCTTCCTCCTCCGCCGACCCGACGGCTGCTGTGCTTCCCTGAGCTTGCACACTCCTTCTTCCCAGACTTGGAAGAATTTCCAGCTCCTCAAAGGCCTCGACCTTTGCTTCGCTGCGCGTATAAAAACGCTGACTCCTCTTGAGTTTTTACTCTTGAATCCCCAAGGGATTCTTTTGACTTCTACATCTCTGTAGAGTCTTCGCGCACCCATAGTGCTATCTCTCCTGAGCTTCTCAAACGCTCAGACCCCTACGGGATGTTATCCTTCTTCCCTTCTCCTGCAGATGGAGAACGTAATGGCCTCTTGACTCTCTGTTTTCTCAAGCAACCTCTTGTTGAGCCTATCAGGGTGTTCAACAACCCTGTGAATATCCCTCAGTGGACTCTTCTTCAAATTACAGAACTCAAAGAGTTCTCTTCTCTTTGTGCCCGACTGCACACTGTCTCTATGCCCTCCTAGCAGAGTATCTTTTACACATAACATTCAACAGTTCTGTCCTCCTGTGCACCTATGCACCCTCTCGATGCCCACCTGGCAGAGCTCTCAGAATCCTCAGTGATTCTGGTTCTTCTCCGAACTCCTC
Source organism: Picea glauca (assembly GCA_000966675.3). Classification (NCBI taxonomy): domain Eukaryota; kingdom Viridiplantae; phylum Streptophyta; class Pinopsida; order Pinales; family Pinaceae; genus Picea; species Picea glauca. The sequence continues at coordinate 89,966 of JZKD02S0099801.1, forward strand.
AACAGAGGTCTTCCCTTGTGCACCCCTTGCACCTGCTCAATGCCCACTTGGCAGAGCTTCACAAAATCCTCAGTGATTCTGTCTCTTCTTCTTGAACTCACAACATAATTCCACCAACTGGACCTTGTGCATGTGCTCAATGCCCACTTGGCAGAGCTTCATAGAATCCACAACAGAATTCTGTCTGCAACTGTGTCTTTTCCCACACAGCCTTGCCTCCAAGGTGTTCAACAACCTTGAGGTCTTCCTCCTGAGTTGTTGACTCCAGTTCCTGTGTCGCAACACATCTTTGTCTGAACCCGCAGTGTTCAGAAATGCATCCTCTGTATACGGCTATCAGAACCCGCATCGTTCTGCCACACCCTCCTGGTGTGAAGCCTCAAAGACCTTCACCTGAAATCAAATATACTCCTGCAAATGCAAACCTACCGTATACATCTACAACATATAAGAACACTCACAGACATCCACATAACACAGAATACATGCAGGAAAAACTGCTTCTGTTTATATTAAAAATGGCAAATGCCTGTAATTACAAGGTGTTCTCGAGCTCTCTCTGGCTCTCCTCAAACTTCTACTCATTTAACCTTTTCTTCCTTACACAAAATGAGATACAAAATCTCTTTTACCTGAGGGGGCTCTTCGAGCTCTTCCCTCCAACCTACCTACTCTATTCAATTACATTGAATGGGCTATCTAGTCCGCATCTGGATCTAGATCTCAGCCTTACAAACATTAATGGCCGATCTACCTAATGCCTGCACAAAGGCACGACTTCCCAGCTCAATAGCTTAAACATTAAATTACATTCAATTCAGATTTTAATGAGGACTGCGCCTCTCTCTTAGCGTGCGATTTGAATTCGCTGGCGTGGCTGGCTGGCTGACATGGAGAGATGCTCCTGCATCATTGATGGTTGGTACAAGTGGTATGGAATGCAGTTCTCAGTTTACTCAAAAGACATTCAGTTGCATCTTTGGAGGGTGCAATTTTTTTGTGAACAATGACTTATGAAGATTACTTTATGGAGGAGGATATAACGTCTGGAAACTTGTATTAATTTGATAGTTGATGGCAAGTACAAGAGGTATGGAATGGATTTCACCCAAAAAAACATTCAGTTGCATCTTTGTTCATTGTGCTTTTGTTGCCAACAATGATTATGAAAATTACTTGATGGAGGTGGATATAACATCTATAAAATTAAAGAATTGAGAATTCATCCGGTGGAAAAAGAATATTTATAAGATTCCAAGTCATCCAAGACCAAACTCTATTCGGACTCTCAAAATTTTAATCCATGGTTTCTCTTGTTTTGATATTAGAAGTTTGTTGCTTTTGTTCATAGTAGAAACCTTGTTTTAGTTACTGGTTTGGATGTTTTAAAGTAATTTATTGATGGTACAAATTGAATCATTCTTAGAGAGATGCTTAGGAAGAAGGATTTATGCATACACTGAAATGAATGATCTCAAACATACAAACAATGTTGTACAACCAGGCCGATTCCAAAGTTTTGAGATGCTCTGCATTCTTTCACAGTTTCTCCCCTAGTCTGTCAAGAATTTTCAATGGAAGGTGAACACTAATTATTGATAAAATTCCCAATAATCTAAACCAACGTCTCCTTCAACCCAATGCAGGAAGAAGGATTAAATATGAAGAGTCGAGAATACCTGACAAATAAACTAGAACATATTTAATGAACTATATTATGTTTTTGATAGCATGCGCTTAGAGATGAATCTCCAAGATGATTAAAAAGTGGACAAAAATCAAGATTAAGGTGAATGTTATGATGACAACAATGCAATTACTTTATTGAAGTACTTTTATGTAGATTGAACCAAATCCATAATAGAGATAAACTCATATATCAAAATGATCTGACATACTCAAAATGATCTGACATACTCAAAATGGAGAGATAACTCAACAATTTGATAAAAAATTGTCAATATCAAATATTAAAAAATTCACAAGATAAAGTATAGGGTTTTTTTTTTTTATGTTCATGGAAAATCCAAAAAATTAAATAGAGATAAGACATAGGAAAACATTTTGTACATCAAGTTTCAAAATAGAGATAAATCATTAATATCAAATGTTGGAATGCTTCAATGTTTATATAACAAACATTTTAATGTGCAGAGCCCATGGGAAGGAACATGAATAGTCACCCTTGGCTCTAATGGTGCCACTTAGTTTGTATTTAAATATGTCCATGATCTGTAAATTGCTATGGATATTCCATTATAATAGTTCGTTACGACAGATCTTGTATTAAACTAAAATATTTTATTATGCAGGTTTATTTCCCTAGATTTTATATTTATTATCACTGACTTATTGCTCAAATGTATCAAAATATCTAAAATACAAAATTGAAAGACCAAGCAAATGAACACACTATCCATACAAACAAACACAAGATTATCTCGGTGAACATGAAACATGAGAAAACCCAGCCATAATGTGAGGCCTATGCTCTGCTCTCTTTTCTTTATTTATGAAATACAAGTACAAAGAAATGAGCACTCACTATGGAGTTAACTTAGTCACTATGGCCTGAATGGCTACTACAAAAATTTCTTCCATTGTTATTCTCTCAAATCCAACTCTTAGATGCTCTGCTCAACTGTGGAAGAAGTATAATGCTAAAAGTGTTGATATTATGGTAGCTTCGGGAGGTATGAACCTCTATTGTGACCTATGACGAGATTAGAATATTCGAGAAGGAAGCAAAGAAGTAAAGGAAACCCTAGACGAGATGTCGGCTGCAGAAATATAATTAATGTGAATTAATTAGTACCCAGAACGAGAAGTCGGCCCCAATAAGTTTTCCAGACCACTGTAAATATAGGGTGCCAGTTCTCATTATTCACACTTCTCATAATTGCAGAGAGTAGTTTCTGCGCACTGCAGTTGGCAGTTTTGTGCGCAAGTTTATAGGGAAGGTGTTGTGCCAGTTTCTGGGTGGGACTGTCTGATCAACTTGGTTTCTATTCTTGCTTGGTGCATTAGCCTTGCTTGGCTATTGATTGCTACCATTATTCTTCTCTGTCAAGGTCAAGGTGCTCGGAGGGTGGCTTTGGCCTATGGTTGGGTGACAAGGGTATTGTCAATGGTAAAATGAGCACAATATTTCATATTCTAACAGGTTATGGGCCAACACCTCCTTCATTCAGTCTAAACGCTGGAAGGAAGCATAGCCACTAGGGTATTGAGCTCGTTGAGGAACTGCCGCTAGGGTTACTAGCAGAAGAAGCTTCCAAAGACACTGTTGCTAGGGTTACTAGCAGAAGCAGTTGCAGAAACCCTAACCTCAGATCCGACACCTTGCGATGGAGCATCTCACTCAAAAATAAGATATTCAGATGCACCCTAACTCAGTGCACCTTTTGGCTCTCTCAGAAGACATAAATGACGAAGTTGAAGTTTTGGATCAAGGCATGACCAGTTACTAGTCAACCGAAGACATGTGTGAAACAATCAGTCTTTTACACTACTCAACACTTACCAGAAAGATTGAAGACGAAATGTGGATAATCGATAGCGAAGCTTCTAGGCACATGATGGGAGATCAAGCCAAACTGTCAAATCTAAATGAGAAGAAGACCTCGTACAAGGTAGAGCTTGGAGACAAAACCACTTACCCCGTGGAAGGATTTGGACAAGCCACCATCAAAATGAAAACAAGTAATTATGTTCACTTAAGCAATGTTTTATATGTACCTGATTTAGAAAAGAATCTTGTATCAATATCTTTGCTAGAAGACAAGGGAAACATAATAGCTTTCATGGATGGAAAAGTGTTATCATGGCATAAAGACTCCAACATAGAGAATGGTAGGGTTATCGAAAGTCGTGAAGGAAATTTGTACAGACTACTAAAACAAAATGAAGAAGCTCTTGTACATGACGAAGTCAACCCTAATGAAATTTGGCACATAAGGTACGCTCATATTAATTATCAAGCATTACCCTTTCTCAAAAGAATGGTTGAAGGAATACCAAAGTTGCAGTCTACACATGAAGGAATCTGCAAAGGATGTGCCCTTGGGAAG
>JZKD02S0099801.1:102251-132373 GCA_000966675.3 Picea glauca
GACATGGCATGGCATGCCATGACAAGGCATGGAACAACAAGGCAAGTCAAGGCAAGGCATGGCATGGCATGGTAGGGAAAGGCATGACATGGTATGGCATGGCAAGGCATGGTATGGAAAGACAAGGCATGGCAAGTGAATGCAAGGCATGGTATGGAAAGGCATACCATACCATACTATAGCATGACAAGGCAAGGCAAGGCATACCATACCATACCATAGCATGGCAAGGAAAAGCAGACAATACCATACCATACCATGCCAAGGATACCATACCATACCATACCATACCATACCATACCATGCCAAGGCATGACATGGCATGGAATGGAATGGCAATTCAAGGCATGCAAAGGCAAGGCATGGCATGGCATGGCATGACAAGGCATAGAAAGTAATAGAAAGGCATGGCATGGAAAGGAAATGCATGGTATGGCAAGGCATGGCATGGCATGGCATGGCAAGGCCAGGGAAGACAAGGCATGGCATGGTATGGAAAGACATGGTATAGAAAGACAAGGCATGGTATCGAGAGGCATACCATACCATACTATACCATAGCATGGCAAGGCATACCATACCATACCATGCCAAGGATTCATACCATAGCATGGCAAAGCAAGGCATATCATTCCATACCATACCATACCAAGGCAAGGCAAGGCATACCTTACCATGGCATGGCATGGCAAGGCATGCAAATTCAAGGCATGGCATGGCAGGGTTGGGAAAGGCATGGGATGACAAGGCATGGCATGGTATCGCAAGGTATGACATGGAAAGACATGGTATAGAAAGGCAAGGCAAGGCAAGGCAAGTGAATGCAAGGCATGGTACGCAAAGGCATACCATTTCATAGCATACCATAGCAAGGCATGACATGGCAAGGCAAGGCAATGCATGGCATGGCATGGTATGGCATGGCAAGGCAAGACAATGCAAGGCATGGAATGGCAAGGCATGCAAAGGCAAGGCATGACATGGCATGGCATGGCAAGGCAAGGCATGGAAAGGCAAGGCATGGCATGGAATCGCATGGCATGGCAAGTCAAGGCAATGCATGGCATGGAAAGGCAAGGCAATGCAAGGCATGGCATGGCAAGGCATGGCATGGCAAGGCATGACAAGGCAAGACATGGAAAGGAAAGGCAAGGCATGGCATGGCAAGGCAAGGCAAGGCATGGCAACGAAAGACTTACCCTCAATTTCCAGCCTTGTTAGCTTGACGTCTAGGGTTCAATTGTCATCTTTCTCCGTTGGAATACACCTTGACACTTTTTATTACATTTCTGTCATAATTTTCAACCTTTAGGGCTTGATGTCTTGAATATTCTAGGGTTGTTATGTGACTCCGAACAATAGTTTTGTGCTACTTCGGTGGATGTGTTCCACTGGCCAAGGCTGTGTGACTCTGGGCAGTAGTTGTGTGCTACTTTGGTGGTTGTGTATCACTGGCAGAGACTGTGTGTCTCTGGACAATAGTTGTGTGCTACTACAGTGGATGTGTTCCACTGGCAGTGAGTGTGTGTCACTGGACAATAGTTGTGTACTACTTGGCAGTAGATGTGATCTATTCGATGGCATTGTAGTAGTTGTGTGCTACTCGCTGATTGTCATGGAGATTACCAGATCGTTTGGATTGTAAACCCTAGTTCTCGAAATAAATGAGTAAATCAACATCCGAGGCATGGAACTTGGGAGTGAGGGGTGCTCTAGTTGCCATGCCTTTCCTTGCCTCGCCTTGCCCTGCCTTGCCTTGCCTTGCAATGCCGTGCCTTCAATTGCCTCGCCTTGCCATGCCTTGCCTTTCCATGCCTTGTCATGCCTTACCTTGCCATGCCTTGCCATTCCTTTCCTTCACTTGCCATACCTTGCCATTACTCGCCTTCACTTTCCATGCCTTGACTTGCCTTCACTTGCCTTGCCTTTCCTTGTCTTCCCTTCACTTGCCTTGCCTTGCCATGCCTTTCCTTATCTTGCCTTGCCATGCCATGCCTTCACTTGCCTTGCCATGCCTTGCCTTTCCATGCCATGCCATGTCATGCCTTCACTTGCCATGCTTTGCCTTGTGTTTCCTTCACTTGCCTTGCCATGTCTTGCCTTTCCATGCCTTGTCATGCTTTTCCATGCCTTCACTTGCCATGCCTTATTGTGCCATGCCTTCACTTGCCTTGCCTTGTCTTTCCATCCCTTCACTTGCCATGCCATGACTATCCTAACAGGTTGTTAAATTGTCAATAGCCTACTCTAGCATAAATTACTCTAGCCTACTCTAGTGTCTACACTACTCTAACTTGCTCTATCTTATCCTATCATACCCTACTATAGAGTCTACCTACTTTAACCTAGCCTAGAGTTATAAAAGTTCATATATATATTAGTTGAGACATTTAATAAAACACACATTCATATTAAATCTAAAAAACATTAATTTTAAAATATAACTGTAGGTAAATAAGTATTGTCCTTTTATATTATATAAATATTAACATTCTTTCATTACACATTAGATAATTTTAATTAAACAAATACGACATACTACATTGTATAATTAAAACAATATAAATAAGTATTGTCCTTTTATATTATATAAATATTAACATTCTTTCATTACACATTATATAATTTTAATTAAACAAATACGACATACTACATTGTATGATTAAAACAATATAGTGTAGAACTTGATAAAATATTAATTATTTAAAATACAACATCAAAAATATAAATTAAACTAAATTATATTGATAATTTTTTTTTTTAAAGTAAGTTATATCCATTAAATTTTAATTTAAAAAAGGAAAAATATTAAACTAAACTATACTCATAGAATTAAAAAATATATAAAATATAAATAAAAAATATATATTTATACTTAACTTCATTTTAAGAGATTCCAAAGAAAACTAATTAACAGTGATAGAAAAATTAAATTTGATAAAAAGAGAGGGGCAAGCTAAATGAAACGGTTAAATTAAACTGCACCCATGAAAAACTAATTAATTTAATAGATAAAATCACTATAAGAGAAAGTGCAATAGTAGACAAGTTAGACAATAGACACGTTGGACAAGTTACACCAAACTAAATACTCGAGAAAGATACGTTAAATTAAACTAAACTATATATATAGAGGAGGGCTACACTTAATAGGCATGAAAAAACTAGACTACAACGGCATGAAAAAACTACGCCATGGAACGGGAAAAGGGAAACTACGTTATGGAACGGGGAAAGATATACCAAACTATATACCTAAGACAATAATTTAATAAGCTAAAACTACATACCTAAGACAATAATTTAATAAGGTGAGACGGATGGGTTAAATCAAACTTAATAAACACACATGTGGGTAAAACTTGTAAATACACATATAGGTTAAATTGAATTTAATGAACACATAGGTGGATAAAACTAGATTAAGTCAATTAGGTGTAGTTTGGATGGTTGTGAAAAATGATTGTTATTCTTTTTATCCGGATTCAATTCTTATAATAACATGAATACAATTCATAATGAGTATGTTGTAATGGCTTGGAGCCTATATATTGAAAAATTGCATATATGATATATGACATGATAGGTGGATGATATATTGTTATTGGGATTGTTGACCTATATATTGGAAAATTGCATATATGATATATGACATGATGGGTGGATGATATATTGTTATTGGGATTGTTGAAATGAAGAGATTAGGGTTTGTTCCTAATGGCAAAATTGACAGAAAGAAAGTTTTTTACACGGGAGAAAGTTTCTTTTTTATATTCATAAGTAAGTATATAAAATGTTTACAAAGTAGCATATATATATATGCCAGCAAAGCGTGACCTGTGACCACTGTGGGTGGCACGCCTAGTCACACAAAACAGTCAGATGGAAAACAACAATATATCAAATCTAAGCCTGCAAACCGAGACCTGTGTCCATGGAGGGCAGCACGTACTGTCACACTAAACAGTCAAAATAACCAGCAAGTGATCTGGATGTTCATCAAGCGGAATGCAGAGAGTATCACTCGGCCTCTCATGAGATGCGTGGAAGACAGCCTTTCTTATAACAGTTCCAAGATTTCTCTAACGAAAAACTGGAGGGTCGAGTGTTCTGTAACAAATACAGTGACCCATATGCCAGTGGAAATTGGAGCCTGTGTGATCTGTAGCCAAAAAAGTGATCCTGTTGCCAGTGGGTTTTGTGGTCTGAGACTTTATACAGTGGCTCTTGTGTATGGCATAAAGAAACTGCATTATGAAACAGGGAAACACCTCCTAAAGAAAAAAAATTTGAAATGATTGGGATTATTGAAATGAGTTTCGGGTTGGTTTCTCACGGTAGAATTAATAGAAAAAAAGCTGTATATGGAATTGGAGAAATCAACACAAACAAAGATGGGCATAGGATAGCTGAAATGAAAGATCAAGGGCTTGTGAGAGTAAATGTACCTTGAATTGAAGCCCCGCGATTACCCTTGCTTTGAAGTTGTTTCCTCCAATAGTGGATGATCCAATTCCAGCGCAGCCGCCCTTGCTTTGAAGTTGTTTTCTCGAACAGTGGATGATCCAATTCCAATTGCCGCCTCCTCTATCACATATCACATGCACACATGACATGAGAAGGCACATGCACAGGCTTAGTAACGGGCTCAGGCACAGGCACAGGCATAGACTGAGGACGCCCTACCTTGCAGATATACCCGGCACATGCACAGACTGAGACGCCTAACCGAGTAGATATACTGGACCAGACCAGAGATAGAGGATGAGGCGGAAATAAATGCGAAATTTCTGCAAGATTTTGATAATATATATACTTTCTTTCAACGGATACATCGGCCTCCCCCTCTCTCTTACATGACAACTGAAGGAAAATTTCAAAGTTGGTCCACCGCTGGTAAAACCAAAAAGCGTTCTCATGCTTTTTGCACCGCTGGTAAAACCAAAAAAACTGGTAAAACCAAAAAACACTCTCATGCTTTTTGCAATGCTTTTTGGTTTTTGAATTTTTTTGGATTCCTACTTTTTGCAATGTATCTATTAGCCCTGATTTACCATAAATTTGTGAATTCTTAGTATTCTCAAATTCTATTAGCCCTAATTTACCATAAATTTGTTAACTCTTCAAATTATCTTTTGTATTTGTACAAAGTCTCCTATGACATGGACAATAACTTGGACAAAGTTTCATGTAAATATCCAATTTGTTGGGCTTTGTTTGGACAGAGTTTTACTAGACATATATGGACGAACAGGAGCCAAAATTGAGATGTTGAAGTGGAATTGTAACTCAGAGCTGTTAGCTGCATTGTTGAAATATGAAGAGTGGTCTAGCATCCAAATTTGAGGTTTCAGTAATTATCACTGGTATCTGAAACAAAAATGGAGATAATTACCACTGGTATCTGAACAAGTTAATGTTTCCATGGAACCCAGAAAGACCGATGCATGATATTTGCTGGACTGCACATGAAATTGTTTGCTTTCTAGACTTTTGTTGGAGCGGTTCTGTTTGTGACGAGTGCACAACCACTATGATTGATAATGTGAATGTGCTTGTCACGCCACGCCCAATTCGACGGAACTTGATAACTATGTGCAGACATAGGTATTATACTTGACGATGCTATTCAACCAGGTCTGGATCCTGAAATCATTGGTCTTGTGCTTACAGATTGTTATTCTAGTGGCTTAGTATCTTCTCAGATGTCCAACTTTTTATTTCTGTATGCCTTGAAAGAATTAGATGCCAGTATTTATTTTAATTAGAATTAAAATTTAAATCCCCCGGGAAGAGGAAATATACGCTATTGCTTTTAAGTGAATCCTCATGTTGACATAATGCTCTAAAATTACGTGGAATTTTTTCTTGTTCAGAAAAGATTACATGGGTTTCTAATCCTTGGCATGATTCTCAAGCCAGGGTATAAGTGTTAGTGACTTGTGTTGGCTTGCAAATGATTTCAAGCAAGGCTATATTTGCAAAGTGACATCTTCTTGATGTAGACACTTTGTTTTGTCAGCTCTGTTTTCTTTTGTCCAAGTACTGTGTTTGCCCTCAGAGGTTTAAAATGTAGCTTTTAAAACTCTTCTTTCAACTTTTTGAAAAGATAGACCAATGAAAAAAGTATGAAAACTGGATCTGGAGAAAATTTTTCAGCTAAGCTTATTCCAAAATGAGAGTGTTATGGTCTTAAGTTCTTTTAGCTCAAATTTTCCACCTAAAATGTTCGTAGCTATGTTGGCTCAAATTTTCCACCTAAAATGTTCTTAGTAATGCACAAATTAGGTACCCATAATGTTCTTAGCAATGTTGGCTCAAATTTTCCACCTAAAATGTTCTTAGTAATGCACAATTTAGGTACTGTAAATGTTTTATTTTCAATGAATAATATTTTAGATGAACAGTTGAAAATGGTAAGGCTCTTTACAGTCTACGGGATTATATAGGTTTCGTTTTACGAACTTTGGTAACTCAAAACGTGAAAGAACCATTTCCTTTGGTCAACTATCTAATTAAAATGCCCCTTTCTAAAATATTAATTTTTCAATGCTTTCTTGTCTAGGTTCCAAGCCTTATCAACAAAGAATTCTATCAATATTCATGGGTTGGGTGGCAAGATTCTTTGACTGTCAACATTTCAACCTTGTGGTCATCTCAAACACGGGAGAATAAGTACTTTTCAATGAAAAGTATATATATAATCCTCAAAATTCTATCATGTAATTTATAAGCCGAGCATCCTTTCAAAGTTTTGAAGCATCTACATCACACAATTAGCCTATTAATATTTGATTATTATGTCAGTTCAAATAAACTTAGGTTGGGTGTTTGGTTGCCATTTTGGCTCCTGTAGTTCCTCCCTCCAATTTCCATGTTGAGGTGGACATGGATATCTGCCTAGAAAAGTGTTGTCAGTTGTCTGTGCAGAATGCCAACTAGAGTATCCTTGTTATGCTTTACCAACCAGATTAAATGTCAGTTGTCTGTGCAGAATGCCAACTAGAGTATCCTTGTGATGCTTTACCAACCAGATTAAATTCCCTCAAGGGTAGAGTAAATGATGTGGAATGACCACATCAGCAAAGGCAATGACTACTGGAAAATTCGATTAAGTATAAAAAAGGTCACCACTCAACCATCGTTTCCTGTTGTCTGTTACTTCTAATCCATGTCTGCTTCTTGACCACCTCTTTTCACCACCATCCTCCACCACTTCTTGCCGTCACATTAATAATTGTTAATTCATTTATTATTTTAATTATTTTATGCCTTTTTTAATTAATGGTTTAAAGTGCAATGCTTTATGAATCAATCTGGCAGTTAACTGAAGTTCAGAGTTTTTGCATGGCTAGGTGTTTGCTGCAATGAAGGATAAAATCTCAGCTGCAACTGAACAGATAACTATACAATATATTCTTCTAAGAGATGATGGTCTTAAAAATTTGTGGGATCAGTTAAGAAATGTTGATTCTCTGTTTATCCTTCCCTTGCAGGCAAAGGAGATAAGTGAAACTGTGAAAATCTCAACATTGAATCTTATGTTTTTTCAGAAAAAGCTAGGAGTAATGCTGGTGATAATGTCAAGTCTGACAATAATTCTGTTCCAGGAGCTGAAAAAATTGAGCGTGTTGTCTCTATTAGTTAACAAGAAGCCACTGAAACAAGTGAAAGACTATTTAGCAAGTTTTGAAAGGGCATATCTACTGCTTCCTCCTCAGCGGCAGCAGCATTGAAATATTAGAAGAAAACCAAAATTATGGATTGGAAAAAAAGGGCTACGAAATTGTAAAAGAACTGACATCCAGACCATCTAGTAGGTGAAGAAATCAGAATTCAGCTTCAGCCTCAGCCTACAAGGAGAGGAGTAGTGCACCTGGCATTGTCCCTGCAGCTGTAAAGAAGACTTGCTGGGAAAAGATGGGAAGAATTTAAAGAAAAGGTAGCAGCCATTTGAATTTTCCTGCAGCTGTAAAGAAGACTTGCTGGGAAAAGCTGGGAAGAATTTAAAGAAAAGGTAGCAGCCATTTGAATTTTATTACTGTAGATTGAAAGAGATTATTTTTAGTGAAAGTGGAACGACAATATCATATAAGGAAATACGTTGTCGTAGACTTGTAACCCATAACATATTTGTGCTATTAATGGTTTACTTTGTTTCAGATTTTTGATAGAAATTGGTTATTTATTTTACAGCAGTATTGTGATATGATGATGAGATTTGATGTTCTTGTGTAGACTCTTCTCCTTACTGTATTTCATAGCAGATGGGCATGAGATTGCTAAGCATACTCTTCAGGCCTCCCAGTACAGAGCATTGTAGATGCAGTGGACACTCTGTATGGAGGCTGTGATACCCAGGCAGGCATGCAAGTTTCAACACGTTTTTTTATTGAAAGTGCAAGCGCTGGAAAAACTGAAAAAAAATTGTAGCTATGAAATTATTGATGAGCGTAAAGAAGAGCGAAGGGCATATGAAACCCAATGCATTTTCTTTGACGACAAGGCATTTCTTATTTCCGATTGGTTTTTTCTTCAAGGGCCTGGATCTATTCAATACATGGTGCATGTGGCCACTTGGCCCAACTTAATGGTCATAATTATGTTATTCTTAAACAAAGGCTCCCTCACTAGAGAACACTAACCACTTCTTTGAGTAGTTATCAAACTCCAATGGGACCTATATCCACTTCTTTTAGTAATGAAACCCTAATATGTGCTGCAGGCAAGATGGATTAGATCATTCATCAATTCCATTGGGCAGGCAAGGCCTAGTGTTCAGAAACAAGCTCCGGCTTGAAAAAGTGTATGATTGAGAAAAGAGAGCACTCGCTTCGTGATACAGGACGTTTACAGTCAGGCCCCAACTCAATAAAGCCAACCCTCGACCCTAGGAGGAAGGCAGGTTGCCTAAACCAGCCGCCTATTTCAATGCCCTTCCTGTTGGCATGGGAAAGAGAAAGAATGAATGTGCTTGTCTTTTCAGCTACTCCCCCTACTCTGAAGGAAGAAGAGAATGAATTGACAGTTGTGCCGGGAGGCTCTTGATCAACTCTGAATTAAGCAATTTAATATAAAATACAACGCAATTTAATTGCACTCGCAGAATGAGCCTCCTCTGCAGAAACTGTTTCTCCCTCCCAAATGGTTCCAACTTCCTTCAAAGTGCCCATACCTCGCTCTGCTTTGGATTTACTTTCCTGGCATTTGTCAAGATCAAAACCAAGATGAAATTGCTTTGAAAGAAGACTTGCGAGGGTAGGGGGTTATGAAATAATACGGATGTCTAAGAAAGGTAGTATCGAATAGCCAGAGTGGCCATAGAAATGTGCAGCAGCGCCAACTAGGCTAGGATAGAACATGTGTGAACAGAGATATGTCAATATCTAGGGATAAAAGGAAGCATAGGATGTGGTAGCCATTGAGACATAGGAGCTAATTGAGCATGCCATGAGGTCTTGCCTTTATTTGACCAACTCAACTCACTCTCATGTCTCTGTTATCCCAGATTCCCAAATTTCTAGACATATGAGGTGTGTTAAATGAATTTTGTTATCCCAGTTTCCCAAATTTGTAGTCATATGAGGTGTGTTAAATAAATTTTGAAGACAGTCATTTCAATTCTCACCATGCACATTATAGCTGGAAATATCTTCTGTAGATTGCAGGGAACCAGCCAAAAACGTAGCTGGAAATGTAAGAAATATCTTCTGTAGATTGCAGGGAACCAGCCAAAAACGTGTAGCATACAGAGAAATATTGTACCATCATAAGGTGAAGCGTTAACACAATATGAGGAATTCACAGCCAAAAACGTGTAGCATACAGAGAAATATTGTACAGGTGAAGCGTTAACACAATATGAGGAATTCACCACCATCCTGCACCACTTCTTGCCGTCACATTAGCAATTGCTAATTCACCACCATCCTGCACCACTTCTTGCCGTCACATTAGCAATTGCTAATTCACCACCATCCTGCACCACTTCTTGCTGTCACATTAACAATTGCTAATTCACCACCATCCTCCACCACTTCTTGCGTCACATTGATATTCGATATGTATACCCGTGTGAATGGTTAGCCTATGCAAACCCTAGTGAATAGTTCGTCTATGTTACCCTTGTCAATAGTTAGTGTCTCTTGTAAGTTGTTAGTAAAGAGAGCGTTAACACAATAGTGTGTACATCTTCTTTACAATTTTGTTGTAAGAACTTGTAAAGTTATTTAATGATTAATTTTATTTTTTTTCCTCCTTGTTCTATATCAATATCAATGGTATTTGTTGTACCATGTTAATGTTATATCAAGGTTTAAGTGACTTCTTCAAAAAGTAGTGTAATTGACATTTAAATTTATTCATTTTTGATGGTTTTTTTTTTAAATTCATTATTGAAATCATGAAATCTGTCTCTCAAATCATAATTTAATTATTTTAGGTTTAGTTCAAAGACTTCATTATATTCTAATATTGTAGTTCATACTTAAATTGATTCATTCATTTTTAGTGATTTTTTATCAAATTCTAGTGAACCAAAAATTGTTGAAATCATGAAATCTATTGCTCTAATCATAATTTCATTTTTTTAGGTTTGTTCAAAGATTCCATTATACTCTAATATTGTAGTCCACACTTAAATTGATTCATTTTTGGTGATTTCTTTCAAATTCAAGTGAACCAAATATTGTTGAAATCATGAAATCTATTGCTCAAATCATCCACATATTAATCAATCAACAATGCAACATTTTAGAACATTCGACAATGCAATAAATTAAGAAACCCATTTTGTTATATTTGAATAAAAGACCCATGGTCATACAAAATGAGACAACGTAAAGCTTCACAATAATCAAGATACAACCAATATGTAATTGTTACACTTATTGGTAACATGTCCTCATGCAATTGGGACAATATGTCTAGTACATTAAATAAAATCCTTGATTTTCATAGACAAATATTCTAAAACATACAACTTGCAGTAAAAAAATACTAGGTGTATTTTGCATAGCGACGGGTCTGGTGATAAATCTTCAAAAATCTACTTTTCACTATTATGAGGTTCAACGAGAGGTTTTAGACTCCTTCAAGGATATCTACCCTTATAACTTTGTTGAACTTTCATAAGGGTTTAAATACCTTGGCTACTTCCTAAAATCTGATAATTACAAGGTAGAAGACTGGCACTGGCTTATTTCAAAATTTGAAAAAAGAATAAATCTTTGGTGTAATCGTTGGCTCTCCCTAGGTGGGCATTACGTTCTCATAAAAGTTGTCCTTGAGAGCCAGCTTGTTTATTGGTTGGATTTGGCAAGTATCTCGGCTTCAATTCTCAACAGGATCAGACAATTGGTCTTCTCTTTCCTTTGGTCGGGCAGTAAGAAAAAATAACATTTTCACCTTTGCAGCAGGGAGACTATCGCAAGACCCAAACATTGTGGAGGTTGGGGCTTGAGGAACATCCATATTTTCTACAAGGCGTTGTCGACAAATACTCTCTGGAGAGTCTTGATGAAGGATGGCATATGGCATCGGGTTATCAAGGATAAGTATCTCCCCTACGGCTCGGTGACTACTTGGCTAAGATCAACCACTAATTATATGACCCTAGCATCTAATACATGGAGAAATCTTCTTAAGTCTCTTCTTCTTGTGTTACATTGGTTATGTTGGAGTCTTGGTTCTGGTCACTCGATATTATTAGGCAAGGACTTGATCTTGGGTTTGTGTAAAACCTCTATTTTTTCACAAGATCTTGTAGCCTCCCCAAACCAAAGAAACATTCACTATCTTTACTAGGCCAACAAAGTATTATGATCGGGAACGATCTGCTCCTCCTAGTTAGAACGTGACGATGTTGGACTTGTTGGAGATCAAGCTACAGAATGGGACTCTTTTAAAAGATCCCCGATTGGCTCTGGTGTACAACTTATCGACAAACCAGATGAGTTGGAAATGGACTGGGGGAGACAATTCGAGTCTCCTAGCCTCAAAACTGTGGAAAAATACTATTGGAGGTTGGAGGAAGAAATTGTGGACATGGGATTGTGCCCTCAAAATAAAACTCTTTATTTGGCTTACTGTGGAAAATAAAATACTCACTTGGGATAATATCCAACGCAAAGGTTGGACTGGGCCCAATTGCTGCCATTTGTGCAAAAGAAATAAGGAGTCTGTAAAACACATGCTGGTAAATTGCTCTTTTACTATTGAAGTCCAGGCTAGAGTCAAAAGAGCACTAAAACTCACAACTCGTTGGGCAGGAACTTCAGTGATCAATTGCTTTGAAAATTGGAATAAACAAGATTACTTGTATCCCTCTCTATCTGCCTTAATCAACTGGTACGTCTGGTTAGAACACAACAAGGTCATCTTCGATTCTGGGAGCCCTTCTATTCAGTCGGTGGTCTGTAGAACTCTTGGCGGTGTTGGCGTTTTCAATAAAAAGGAGAAAGTTCAACACTACAGATCCACTAAGCCCATACCAAAAGACAATATGACAACTGCGTGGTTTGATTGAGCCGCTCAACTAAATGGTCTTCAAAGTGGTGTTGGAGGGATGTTAAGGATTAATGAACATTCAACATACAAATGGACCTTAAATTGTGGACCAGGTTCAAACACTAGGGCAGAACCTTTGGGGGTTTGGGCTACTTTAACCCTGGATTCTCAACTAAACATCACTGAATTACAAGTTTTTGGAGACTCAAAAATAGTCATAGACTGGATAAACATGAAAGGAAATCTGTAGGTTGTTACTCTGAACTGCTAGAAGGAAATAATCAAAGACCTCAGCAACCTTTTCATCCCAATCTCTTATCACATATCTACAGAGACAGTAATAAAGAGGTAGATCGGCTATCAAAGCAGGCCCTTCGAATGCAAAAAGGAAAGATAGCTTACAACCTTTGGGAGGATGGAAATGAGGGTCCTACTTTATTCTTGAATCTCTATTAGTTGTCTTTTGGGGAAAGCTATCTCCACTTTTTGGTAGCTCTTTCTCTTTTTGTTGTCATAGTCTGAGGACCTCTGTTAGTTTTTTTCTTGGGGAGTTTTTTGTGGATGATGTATGTGAATCTGGGGCTTACATGTCCTCATTGATGCAGCTTGTGCGCTGGCTTTCATTTTCATATCTTCTTTTCTATGTTGATTACTGATGTATTTTCTGTCTTGAACACAGTTATATAATATAAATATAACGAGAAATTTTTTGTGGAAAAAATGAATTATATTGATTTTCATTCATCATTTGAACTGTTATCATCGTTCGAGTTGTGTGCATGTCTCATTTCTTCATCACTTGTAGGCGACATTGTTCTTTCGTTATTTAACCTATTGTTTTCCTGATCCTCTTGTTTTTTTTGTTTTCCCTCTTCACGTTCCATTTACAAACATAAAAATGAAGTGTAATATATATATCTACATTTATATATAAGACTATACAAGATTGCATAAATAAAAAATGTACCATAGCAGTGAGTGTTTCATAAAAAATAAACATTATTTTGAAGCCATGCTGCATGAAATATCTTTTGTTCGCTGCACTCCATACTTTGTTTATTGCATGTTTAATATGCCATGACAAAGCACAATCGATATACTTAATATAAAGATTTCTTGTTGTTCCATTGTAAATTAATTATTTAAATGTGCAGATCACAACATATATGAAATCTTAAATAGGACTAAAAATGTAAGTGTTCACAAACTTTGTGATCAACCATTTTCTTCTTCGTCATGTCTTATGAGCTGAATGGGTTCCATTTTCTTTTTCATTAGATATTAGCCTAGCCCACTTTGTCATAGCTCACCCTATCTTGCCCTAGCCTAACCCACCCAAACCTACCCTACCATAGCCCACCTTAGTCTACGCTAACCTAACCTATCCTGTTCCACCCTAGCCTAGCCTAGCTTAGCTTATCCTACATTACCCTAGCTTAGTTCAGCCTACCATAGCCCACCCAATCCTAGATAGCCTAGTTTAGCCTAAACTAGGCTAGCCTAACCTATCCTAGCCTAACTCATACCACCCTAGCCTACCCTATTCTACTCTAGCATATCCTAGCCTACTCTAGCTTAACCTAACCCTAGTATTACCATATTCTACTATAGCCTGATCCAAATTAACTTAATCCTATCCTAAACCTAGCATGCCCTAATATAGCCTATCCTAGCCTATTCTAGCATACTCTTGCCTAGGCTAGCCTACTCTAACTTATTCTAGACTAGCCTAGGCTAACCTACTCTAGCCTAATCAAGCCTAGCCTAGCCTGCTCTAGCTTATTCTAGACTAGCCTACTCTTGCCTAATCAAGCCTATCCAACTTTAGCATAGCCTAACCTAGCCTACTCGAGCATTTCCTACTCCAACCTATACCAATCTAGCATAGCCTAGCCTACTCTAGCCTAGCCCAGCCTACTCTAGTCTAGCCTAACCCATCTTACCCTAGCCCATCCTAAGCTAGCCTACTCTAGCTTAGCTTATTATAGCCTAGCCTACTCTAGCCTTGCCTAACCTACTGTAGTCTAGCCTAGCCTACTTTAGCCTTGCCTAGCTTACTCTAGCTTTTCCTAGCCTACTCTAGCCTTACTTAGCCTACTGTAGTCTAGCCTAGCCTACTTTAGCCTTGCCTAGCTTACAATAACTTTTGCTAGCCTACTCTAGCCTAATTTATCTTAGCCTACTCTAGCCTAGCCTATGCTACCCAAGGCTAGCCTAGAATTCTCTAGCATAACATAGCCTAGCCTAGTCGAGCCTGCTCTAACCTAGCGTACTCTAGCTTAGCTTACTCTAGCCTACTTGAGCCTATCCTACACTCACCTAGCCCAGTCTAGCTTGGCCTACTCCAATGCAACCTCCTCTAGCTTAGCCTAGCCTACCCTAGCCAAGCCTACTCTAGCTTACTGAAGCTTACTCTAAGACCAACCTGCTCTAGCCTACTATAGTTTAGCCAACACTAACATACTATGGCCTACTCTAACAAACACTATCCAACTCTAGCCTCCTCTAACATACTCAATCATGCTCTAGCCTATCTTACCCTAGTCTACTGTAGCCTAACCTACCCTAGCCTATTCTAGCCTAGCTTACTTTAGCCTTCTTTAGTAACTTAGCCTACAACCTACTATACCCTAACCTACTCTATCCTAGCTTATTCTAGCTTGCTCTAGCCTATTCTAACTTAGCTTATTGTAGCCTAGGTCAGCCTAGGGTAGCCTAGCCTACTCTAGCCTACCCCATTCTAGCTTAGCCTATTCTAGCCTATCCTGGCCTAGCCTAGCCTACTTTAGCCTAGTCTAGCCTAATCTAGCCTAACCTAGTCTAACCTAACCTACTCTATCTTAGCCTAGCCTACTCTAGCATAGCCTAGCTTGGCTTGGCTTGACTTAGCTTAATCTAGTGTAATCTAGCCTAGCCTATCCTAGCTTGGCATGGCCTAGCTTAATCTAGTGTAATCTAGCCATTGTCTAGCCTATCCTGGCCTACTATATTATAGCCCAGCCTAGCCTAGCCATGCCTACTATATTATAGCCCAGCCTAGCCTAGCCTAACCTAATTTTCTCAAGCCTACTCTAGCCTAGTCTAGCCTACCCTAGTCTATCTTAGCCTATTCTAGCCTAGCCTACCCTACCCTAGCATAGCCTAGCTTAGCCTAATCTAGCCTAGTCTAGCTTAGCCCACTCTATCCTAACCTAGTTTATTTTAGCCTAGCCTAGCCTACTCTAGCCTAGCCTGGCCTAGCCTAGCCTAACTTAACCTAACCTACCCTACCGTATCGTACCCTACTCTAGCCTAGCATAACCTAGCCTACTCTAGCTTAGCCTACTCTATCCTAGCCTATCTTATTTTAGCTTAGCCTAGCCTAGCCTACTCTAGCCTCCCTTAACCTAACCTAGCTTAGCTTAATCTAGTCTAGTCTATCATAGCCTAGCTTGGCCTAGATTAGCCTAGCCTAGCTTAGCATAGCCTGACCTAGCCTAGCCTATTCAAGCCTCGCCTAGCCCAACCTACCCTACCATTTCCTAGCTTACTCTAGCCTTGCCTATCCTACTCCAACCTTGCCCAACCTACTATAGCGTAGCCCAACCTAGCCTATCCTAGCCCACTCTAGTGTAAACTAGCATAGCCTATTCTAGTCTAGCCTAACCTACTCTAGCCTTGCCTAGATTGGCCTAGACCACTACCAGCATAGCCTAACATATCCTATCCTAGAGTACTCTAGCCTAGCCTACTCCAACATACTCTAGCCTAGCCTACTCTCGTCTAGCCTATCCTAGCTTAGCCTGCCCTATCTTAGCCTTCTCTAGCCTAGCCTAGCCTAACCTACTCTAGCTAAGCCTACTCTTACCTAGCCTAGCCTAGCCTAACCTAGATTAGCCTAGCCTACTATATTCTGGCCTACTCTAGCTTAGCCTACTCTAGCCTAGCCTACTCTAGCATGCTCTACCCAACTCTAGCCTAGGTTACTCTAACCTAGCCTAGCCTACTTTAGCCTACTCTTGCCTATCCTACTCTAACTGACATAATAGTCTACCCCACTCTGGCCTATTCTACCCTACCCTACTCTAGCCTACACTAGATTAGCCCACTTTAGCCTAGTCTACTCTAGCTAACTCCAGCCTAGTCTATTTTTACTCTAATCGAGCCTACTCTAGTCTACTCTAGCCTAACCTACTCTAGCATACTCTAGCCTAGCCTAGCCTATCCTATTCTAGCATAACCTAGCCTACCTTAGCCTACTCTTGAATATCCTAGCCTAGCCTACTCTATTCTATTCTATGCTAGYCTAGCCTAGCCTACTTTAGCCTACTCTAGCCTTCTCTAGCCCAACCTAGCCTAGCCTAGCCTAGCCTACTTTAGCTTAGCCTAGCCTAGGTTAGCCTACTCTAGCTTAGCTTTCTAGGYTAGGTTAGCCTACTCTAGCTTAGCTTTCTCCAACCATACTCTAGCCTTCTTTGGCCCAACCTTCTCTATTCTACTCTAGCCTAGCCTACACTAGGCGACTCTAGCCTAGCCTACTCTAGTCGACTCTAGACGACTCTTTCCTACTCTAGCCTAGCCTACTCTAGTCGACTCTAGACGACTCTTTCCTACTCTAGCCTAGCCTACTCTAGTCGACTCTAGACAACTCTTTCCTACTCTAGCCTAGCCTATTATGGCTTAGCCTATTTTAGCCTAGCCTAAGCTAGTCTACTCTAGCCTAGTCTAGCCTAGGTTAGCCTATTCTAACCTAGCCTAACCTACTATAGCCTAGCCTAGCCTAGCTTAGCTTACTCTAAAGTCTACACTACTATAGCACACTCTATCCTATTTTAACCTACTCTAGAGTCTACCTATTCTAGCATAGCCTAAAATTATAAGAGTACATAAATATACATGTTGTAGTTAAGACATTTAATAAAACACACATTCAAATTATATCTAAAAAACATCAATTTAATTTTAAAATATAACTTTAAGTAAATAAACATTTTAGCTTTATATTATATAGATAAACATTCTTTCATTACACATTATATAATTTTAATTAAACAAGTATACCATACTACATTGTATGATTAATACAATATAGTATAGAACTTACTAAAATATTAATTATCTAAAATGATTTTATAGATAAACATTCTTTCATTACACATTATATAATTTTAATTAAACAAGTATACCATACTACATTGTATGATTAATACAATATAGTATAGAACTTACTAAAATATTAATTATCTAAAATGATTTTATAGATAAACATTCTTTCATTACACATTATATAATTTTAATTAAACAAGTATACCATACTACATTGTATGATTAATACAATATAGTATAGAACTTACTAAAATATTAATTATCTAAAATTCAAAATCATTTGAATATATATATATAAAACTAAATTATATTAATAAAAAATAAATTAAAGTAAGTTATATCCATTAAATTCTAATTAAAAAAATAAAAATGTTAAACTAAACTACACATAAAATTCAAAAATATAATATAATATATAAATTATAAAATATAGATAAAAGAATATATTTATACTAACTTAAAAACTCAAAATCGTTTTAAGAATGTCAATTAAAGTAAACTAATCAAAATCGTTTTAAGAGTGTCAATTAAATTAAACTGATAATAGAAAAATTAAATTTGATAAAAAAAAGATTGAAGCAAGTTAAATTGAAAATTGAAAATCATTTTAAGAGAGTCAATTAAAGTAAACTAATTAGAATGAAATTTGATAAAAAAAAGAGCAAGTTAAATTAAACTGTACCCATGAAAAACTAATTAATTTAAAAGAAACTGCAATAGACAAGTTACACCAATAGTAGAGAAACGACAACAGTGGACAAAACCATTTTAAGAGAAACTGCAACAATAGACAAGTTGCACCAAACTACATTAATAGAGGAATTAAATTTAATAATCTAGAGTCAAGTTACACCAAACTACATATTTGAGAAACTAATTTAATATGCGGAAAGATAAGTTAAATTCAACTAAACTAAAACTATATACATAGGAGGGTTAAACTTAATAAACACACAGGTAAGTAAAACTAGACTACAATGACATGAAAAAACTATATTATGGAACAAGGAAACTAAATTTATGGTGTGTTATGACCTGATGGGTGGATGATGCATTGTTCTTGGAATTGTTGAAATGAAGGGATTAGGGTTTGTTCATGATGGCATAATTGACAGAACGAAATTGCATTATGGAATAGGGAAACACAAATGGATGATGAAAGACCATTAAAATGAATGTGACCATTGAAGAAAAATGTCGATTCCTTCCCATCATTGCTGAAAGACCATTAAAATGAATGTGATCGTTGAAGAAAAATTTCTGAAATGATTGGGATTGTTGAAATGGCAGAATTAATAAAAAGAAAGCTGGACATAGAATTAACAGAAAGAAAGTTGGACATATGGAATTAGAGAAATCAACACAAAGAAAGATGGACAAAGAATAGCTGAAATGAAAGAACAAGGGCTTGTGAGAGTATACGTACCTTGAAATGAAGCCCCACGATTAATGGGAGAGAGCGTTGATCATTTTTGAGAGAGCAGTAACCCTCAACTGCCCTTGCTTTGAAGTTGTTTTCTCCAACAGTGGATGATCCAATTCCAATTGCTTGTGAGAGTATACGTACCTTGAAATGAAGCCCCACGATTACTGGGAGAGAGCGCTGATCATTCTTGAGAGAGCAGTAACCCTCAGCTGCCCTTGCTTTGAAGTTGTTTTCTCCAACAATGGATGATCCAATTCCAATTGCTTGTGAGAGTATACGTACCTTGAAATGAAGCTCCACGATTACTGGGAGAGAGCGCTGATCATTCTTGAGAAAGCAGTAACCCTCAACTGCCCTTGCTTTGAAGTTATTTTCTCCAACAGTGGATGATCCAATTCCAATTTCCGCCTCCTCTATCACATATCATCTGAACACATGACATGCACAGGCTCAGTCACAGGCTCAAGCACATGCACAGGCACAGACTGAGGACGCCCAACCTCGCAGATATACCGGGCACAGGCACAGGTACAGACTGAGACGCCCAACCTCGCAGATATACTAGACCAAAACCAAGATAGAGGATGAGGAAATAAATGTGAAATTTCTGAGATTTTGATAATATATATGCTTCCTTTCAATGGATACATCAGCCTCCCCCATCTCTCTTGCATAACCTTTTTAACAGATGAGACAAAGACGAATACCCTCACTACAACTGCAGAAAATTTCAAAATTGGTCCACCTCACCAAAAAAAGATGGTAAAACCAAAAAGCGTTTTCATTCTTTTTGAGATGCTTTTTGGTTTTTGATTTTTTTTGGATTCCTGTTTTTTTGCAATGTATCTAAGATGGTAAAACCAAAAAGCGTTTTCATGCTTTTTGGTTTTTGATTTTTTTTGGATTCCTGGTTTTTTGCAATGTATCTATTAGCCGTGATTTACCATAAATTTGTGAATTTTTTGTACTCGCCTTAATTTACCATAAATTTGTTAACTCTTAAAATTCTCTTTTGAATTTGTACAAAGTTTCCTATGGCCTGGACAATAACTTGGACAAAGTCTCATGTAAATATCCACTTTTTTGGGCTTTGTTTGGACAAAGATTCACTGGACATATATGGATGAATAGTAGCCAAAATTGAGATGTTGAAGTGGGATTGTAACTCAGAGCTATTATCTGCATTGTTGAGATATGAAGAGGAGTATAACATCCAAATTTGGGGTTTAAGTAATTATCACTGGTATTTGAAACAAAAATGGAGATAGTTATCACTGGTATCTGAACAAGTTAATGTTTCCATGAAACCCAGAAAGACCGATGCATGGTATTTGTTGGACTGCACATGGATTAGTTCACTTTCTAGATTTTTGCTGGAGCGGTTCTGTTTATGATGAGTGTACAACCACTGTGATTGAAAGTGTGAATGTGCTTGTCACGCCACTGTCTTAATTTCTTGTCACGCCACGCCCAAATCGACGGAACTTGGTAACTATGTGCAGACATAGGTATTATACTTGAGGATCTTATTCGAGCAGGTCTGGACACTGAAATCATTGGTCGTGTGCTTACATATTGTTATTTTAGTGGCTAAGTATCTTCTCAGATGTCAAACTTTTTACGTCTATAGGCCTTGAAAGAATTAGATGCCAATATTTATTTTATGCTTTAGATACCTCTCGGGAAGAGGAGAGATACGTTGTTGCCTTCAAGTGAATCCTCATTGTGACATAATGCTCTAAAATTATGCGGAAGTTTTTCTTGTTTAGAAAAGATTACATGGGTTTGTAATCCTCAACATGATTCTCAAGCCAGGGTATAAGTGTTAGTGGCTTGTCTCGGTTTGAAAATGATTTCAAGCAAGGCTATATTTGAAAAGTGACATTTTTTTTATGTAGACACTTTGGCTTGTCAGCGGTTTTCTTTTGTCCAAGTACTACTATGTTTGTCCTCAGAGGTTAAAATGTAGCTTCTTAAACTTTTCTTTCAACTCTTTGAAAAGACAGACAATTGAAAAAAGCATGACAATTGGATCTGGAGTAAATTCCTCACCTAGGCTTATTCCAAAACGAGAGTGTTATGGTCTTAAGTGCTTTTATTAACTTCTGAGTGGTAGGGAAAGGCCAGGAACGTTGGCTCAAATTTGGCGCTTAAAATTTTCTTAGTAATACACAAATTAGGTACTGTAAATGCTTTTATTAACTTCTGAGTGGCATGGAAAGGACAAGAATGTTCGCTCAAATTTGGCGACTAAATGTTCTTAGTAATACATAAATTAGGTACTGCAAATGCTTTTTCTTTTCAATGGATGATATTTTAGATGAACAGTTGAAAATGGAAAGGCTCTTTACAGTCTACGGGACTATAGATTGTAGATTGTTTTTTTTTACTAACTTTAGTAGCTAAAAAATGGGAAAGAACCATTATTAAAATGCCCCTCTCTAGAATATTAGTTTTTCAATGCTATCTTGTCTAGCTTGCCCCTCTCTAGGATATTAGTTTTTCAATGGTATCTTGTCTAGCTTCCAAGCCTGATCAACAAAGAATTCTATCAATATTCATGGGTTCGATTGGGTTGGGTGGAAAGATTCTTTGACAATCAACGTTTCAACCTTGTGGTCATCTCAAACATGGGAGAATAAGTACTTTTCATCAAATATCTAATGAAAAAGCCCCGATACATATAATCCTCAAAATTCCATCATCTAATTTATAAGCCAAGCATCCTTTCAAAGTTTTGAAGCATCTATCAACACAGAATTAGCCTATTAATATTTGATTATTATGTTAGTTCAAATAAACTTAGATTGGATGCTTAGTTGCCATTTTGGCTCCTATAGTTCCTCCCTCCAATTTCCATGTTGAGGTGGACATGGATATCTGCCTAGAAAAGTGTTGTCAGTTGTCTGTGCAAAATGCCAACTAGAGTATCCTTGTTATGCTTTATCAACCAGATTAAATTCCCTCAAGGATAGAGTAAACGACCACAACAACAAAGACACCGACTAGGATTAAGGAAATAAACCATGGAAAATTTGATTAAGTACAAAAAACTTAGATTGGATGCTTGGTTGCCATTTTGGCTCCTGTAGTTCCTCCCTCCAATTTCCATGTCGAGGTGGACATGGATATCTGCCTAGAAAAGTGTTGTCAGTTGTCTGTGCAGAATGCCAACTAGAGTATCCTTGTTATGTTTTATCAACCAGATTAAATTCCCTCAAGGATAGAGTAAATGACCACATCAACAAAGGCAACGACTAGGATTAAGGAAATAAACTATGGGAAATTTGATTAAGTATAAAAAAGGTCACCACTCAACCATTTTTACTTCTAAGCCATGTCTGCTTCTTGACCACTTCTATTCAGTGTTTACATGATTAGTTTAAATTGTTCCAAGCAGTATTTTTCTTTGCTTTCAAATAATGATTTGTGGCCATACTCTGGCCTTTCGTGACAAAGTGTTGATATTTGTTTTTTAAGTAGATGACTTTTTTTTATTAATGGTTTAAGCTGCAATGATTTATGAATCAATCTGGCAGTTAGCTGAAGTTCAATGTTTTTGCATGCTTAGGTTTCTGCTGCAATGAAGGATAAAATCTCAGCTGAAACTGAACATGTAACTATATAATATATTCTTGTAAGAGAAGATGGTCTTAAAAATTTGTGGGATCAATTAAGAAATGTGGATTCTCTGTTTATCCTTCCCTTGCAGGCAAAGGAGTTAAGTGAAACTGTGAAAATCTCAACATTGAATCTTGTGGATTTTCAGAAAAAGCTAGGAGTAATGCAGATGCTAATGTCAAGTCTAACAATAATTATGTATCAGGAGCTGTGTGTTGTCTCTACTAGTTAGCAAGAAGCCACTGAAACAAATGAAATACTGTTTAGAAAGTTTTGAAAGGGCATATCTACTGCTTCCTCATCAGCTGCAACAACATCGAAATATTTGAAGGAAACCAAAATTATGGATTGGAAAAAAAGGGCTACGAAATTGTAAAAGAATTGACATCGAGACCATCTAGTAGGTGAAGAAATCAGAATGCAGCTTCAGCCTCATCCTACAAGGAGAGGAGTAGTGCACCTAGCATTGCCCATCCACACCATCTAGTAGGCGAAGAAATAAGAATGTAGCTTCATCCTCAGCCTACAAGGAGAGGAGTAGTGCACTTAGCATTGTCCCTGCAACTGTAAAGAAGACTTGCTGGGAAAAGATGGGAAGAATTTAAAGAGAAGGTAGCAGCCATTTGAATTTTATTACTGCAGATTGAAAGAGACTATTTTTGGTGAAAGTGGAACGACAATATCATAAAAGGAAATACGTTGTCGTGTACTTGTAACCCATAACATATTTGTGCTATTAATGGTTTACTTTGTTTCAGATTTTTGATAGAAATTACTAATTAGTTATATTTGTTTTACAACAGTATTGTGATATGATGATGAGATTTGATTTTCTTGTGTAGACTCTTCTCCTTACTGGATTTCATAGCAGATGTGCAGGAGATTGCTAAGCATACTCTTCGGGCCTCCCCAACAGTATTATAAGTGCCAGTACAAAGCATTGTAGATGCAGTGGACACTCTGTATTGAAAGTGCAGGGGCCAAGGTGATTTGGAAAAATTGAACAAAAAATGTAGTTATGAAATTATTGATGAGCGTAAAGAAGAGTGAAGGGCATGTGACAGTGAAACCCATTGCATTTTCTGTGACGACAAGGCATATATCCGATTGGCTTTTTCTTCAAGGGGCTGGATCTATTCAATACATGGTGCATATGACCAGTTGGCCCAACTTAATGGCCATAATTGTATTATTCTTAAACAAAGGCCTCCTCACTAGAGCACACTAACCACTTCTTTGAGTAGTAAACAAACCCTAATGGGACCTATAATAGTGACTTTATTTGACCAACTCAACTCACTCTCTGTTATCCCAATTTCCCAAATTTGTAGTCATATGAGGTGTGTTAAATAAATGTTGAAGACATTTCAATTCTCACCATGCACATTATAGCTGGAAATGTAAGAAAATATCTTCTGTAGTTTGCAGGGAACCAACCAAAAACGTGTAGCATACAGAGACATATTGTACCAACATAAGGTGAAGCGATAACACAATACGAGGAATTCACCACCATCCTCCACTTTGACTACAAATCTGTGTTAAGAACATCACAATTTTCATAACTACAAATCTGTGTTAAGAACCTCACACTTATCTCACCACTTCATAAGGTTAAGCTTGTCTCACCATTTCATAAGGTTAAGCTTGTCTCACCACTTCTTGGCGTCACTTTCGTATTATGCATGCAAAGACCGCCTGCTTACAACATTCTTCCCATGGTGATTTAGTTCCTCCCAGCTCCCCTGTCTGTAGTGATTTCGTTCCTTAAATCTTCTACTCCAAGTACAAGCTCTGAGAATAGCTAGTTTACCTAGCAGAAGTTTTAGTTGGCCTTAGCTTGTCTGTGTCTTGTCTGCTTTGCTGGTCTAGAAGGACCCATGGTCTTTCTCCAGACAGTGCGGAGCCACCTCCTCAAAGGTTTAGGATTAACAGTTGCTAATTTATGCTCTTCATTTATTTATTTTAATTATTATAATATTATTTTATTTTATGCATGCATTATTCATGAGAATGTTTAACTTTAAAAATATGTCACTTAGCGCAATTTATTATCTATATAAATATTCACTAATCATGGAATTTTTTCCTGTATTTACATAAATATAAAACTGCATAAAGTAATAGAATTTATGCTTTACATGTATACATATATCTATATCCAAAGGTGTGTTTGAAGCGAGTTTCACAATTACCATTCATTTCATTAGCATCGAGCGCATCGAGCACGACTGGTGACATTATCTTTTCTATATAAATGAGTCACATGATAAGGAAAAATATAAATTATTGTCCATGTAGTGAWYTCTACWAATTGATATTCAATATGTATAYCCTTGTGAATGGTTAGCCTATTTGTGAATAGTTAGTCTATATATACTCTTGTAAATAATTACTATCTTTTGTAAGTTGTTAGTAAAGAGAGCATCAACACAATAGTGAGTACATTTTCTTTACAATTTTGTTGTAAGAATTTGTAAAGTTATTGAATATTTAATTGGTTTTTTCCATCTCGTTCTATATCAATAGTATTTGTTGTACCATGTTATATCATGGTTTAAGTGACTTCTCTCAAAATGGAGTAGTGTAATTGGCATTTAAATTGATTCATTTTTTAATGTATTTTTTCAAATTTTAGTGAACAAAAATTGTTGAAATCATGAAATCTATTGCTCAAACCATAATTTCATTCTTTTATGTTGGTTCAAACATTCCATTATACTGGAATATTGTAGTTCACACTTAAATTGATTCATTAAATCTATTGCTTAAATCATCAAATATATCGCTCACCTGTTGTATTTTTACATTCCTCTTTAGAGAATGTTTTGCTTAAATATGCATCGTTCAACAATCACATTTTACTATAAAATTTACCCTTCTATACTGAAGTTTTCATAATTAGATTGGGCATCTAGAGTTGCAAGACTAGTGCAAGGATCAGATTTATCTTACTAAAGGACCCCATCAACAATTGATTACAATGCTAGTGGTACAACACTCCTATATGGGAAATATAACATCATTGTAATCATTAGGTCATAACTTTTATGAGATGGAATTTGATAACCAAATTCTCATCAAACATTGTTAAAAAAGCCTTCCTCAACAAACATAAGGGATACCTCAAATATATTTAATAAATTAGTCAAACTAGTTAAATTAACTAATTCCTAAATTCCTTAATTATGAGACTCCATGAACACTCATATAAATTCCATCTCTCAACATAACCCTAACTCTAAGACACGTTGGAACACTAAAATGAACTTTATTTATATTCAAGTAAACTATATGTTATTTATAGTAATAATCCCTAAAACTTGAAAGCTAAGCTCAATCTATTTAGCATTTAGATAATGGACTTACAATATGCCACTTTGGCCTCAAATTCTTGTAATTTATCCTACGAACCGATTTGATGTTCATACACATATTTCAATGGTGCTTTATCATGTTGATTTTTGACACCCGTCATATAACCTCATCGAAGAGTTGTCCCATGTGATAAATATTAGAGAGTAAAATAAAAGAAAGAAACACCTACAATGCAACAATTTTCAAACTAAATATGAAAGGGTAATTAGTAGGAGGTCCTCACCCATTAAATATGTCCAACTCCACACCACTTATTTCTGCAACATAAATAAAGCACATCCATTTTTTAGTAGTCTCTCCATCGAATCATTACTTCTATTTGTGGATCTTAGGGTTTTAGCATATGCCCCTTTGGTAATCAACCAAAGGCTTGAAGATCATAAGGCTTGACACCATAAAATATGCAGATAATTATGTTGTAAACAGTAAGCATTTTGAATTACATTCCCTTCCGATCTCTCAATTATTGAGCCTACCTACATTGATGATTGATGGACCATGGCAATTTGAAGATGTGATAAGATTGCAATCATAAATGTGAGTTAATTGATGAGTGAAAATTAGCATTTCATAGTTGAGGAGAGTTAATAAGCTAAAGGAGAGATCCATGGCAAGGCAACTTGATTGTGTTGTGTGTTTGCACAATTGCAATTCATATATATAATTTGGGAGTGATAACAATTTACAAATTAGTGTTAGTTGTAGGAGATGATGTTGACTACTTTGGAAAAATTGATTTTTAGTGTGAAAACTCACTTAGGGAAAGGAATTATAAATTGTTCTAGATATGGATCACCTTATTCGTGATTGGAGAGGTAATTTTAGTTGGTCGTAAATATTTCATGCTAAGATTTTACTATTTAAGCTTTCAATTACTGAAATGGAATCAATATGAAAGTGGTTATCACTGACCCACAAATCACTCATTTAAATTCTTAATTAAATTCAAATCGACATTGTGTAAACATTTACACCAATCGAATCGGGCATTGCTCATGACTCTTGAGTCATCAATTCCAACTTGACAATAGGAATTAGGAGTGGATGTTTAAACTGACTAAACATCATGTCATGTAGCAATAGAAAAATATGGTACACAGTGGGTAGTAGGTACTTATTAAAAGTATGCAAGTGATTATGACTAAACCAAATATCACTCTTCAAATTCTTAATTAATTCAACTTGACATTGTGGCAATGTTTTGAGCATTTACATTAATCACTTTGGGCATTGCGTTTATGCCAATCAGTTTACACCAATCAACTGGGCATTGCTCATGACTCACAAGTCATAAATTCTGACTTGACAATAGGTATTAGAAGTATGTGTTTAAACTGAAAAAAACATCATATGATGTAGTAAAGCAAAGATATGCAATAATAGCAAAGATGGTATACAATGGATATTAGATACGTCCACTTATTAATAATGTACAAGTAATAATTGACATTTTTGAAAAGATATTGAACATCAAATTTATGTTTCAGTAGAAATTGACCATTACAAGAAAAGTAATGTTAACTTGACACTTATAGTTATGTTTGAATAGGTTGGTAAGTGCCTTGCCAATTCCTTAAAAAATAAAAAAATATTAATAAATGTTGAAGAACATTAATCTCAATTCTCACCATGCACATTATACCCATGAATAACAACATCATTTATTTCCTAGTTGGAAATGTAAGAAATATTTTTTTTAGATTACAAGAAACCAACCAAAAACATGTAACATTGTAATACCCCTAGGCTGAACCCCAATTGTAATGTACATATAGGCTAGTGAGGTAGGATATTTTGAGCCAGAGTGCCTTTGTATGTGTTTTGAGGCCAGAGTACCTATGTGATTAGGTTGGAGAGTCTAGATGCTAAAATGCCACTGAGCCTATCATTGTAAAATGTAATCGCACACGATGATATTAATAAAATACATCACTGTTGCATACCTAGTCAACCAAAAAAGTATGGGGAGATAGAACCCACACCAGAGGGAAAGGGGGATAAGTTTATAGGAAGAGGGTCTAAGCTAAGGGGGGCTTAAGCTAAGGGAATAATATAATATTATTCCTAAAGTCTAAAGTCATGTAATGATTTTTATCCTATGTCCCTAAAGGTTGGGAACGAGTCACCAAGTGGAGTCAAAGCTAGTTCATAAGGTGATAAGTGTCAAGTTAAGGGCATGCAAATATATTGTGGGAACTTAGTGTAATTTCCATCATTTTCTTGCCATTCTTACCAATCATTCACTCAACTCTTTCCATCCATAGTTGTACCTGTACCTGAGAGTTTTAAAGATGATTATACCAAGTAATTCCTTGGGGTTTTGGGTTGAAGAAGAAGGTTGCCAGGCCTGTGGGCATTGGATTGAAGAAGCGAGTTGTCAGGCCCGTAAGCATTCTCTCCAGGTGAGAGAACTGTTGGGAATTGTTTTCACTGTGCACTGGTCAATAGTTACAGATCTCTAAGACTTTTTTTCCGGCTTGTTGTTGAAGCAATGGAAGGGAAGTGGGGCAGTCGAAGGACTGTTGAGAAGAGAAGGGGCACACTTCCCGGGGTAGGACAGGTTGTGGGAAATGAGAGGTTGTAGGATAGTTGTAGTAGTTGAAACCTTGAAATGAGCTTTATCGTGTTGGTTAGGCCTTAGTCTTACTTAGGAAGCCTTCCCTGGTGGAGTCTCTAGCCTCAACATTAAAATATAAGTGTTTTTTTATAAGTTTTTACTATGTGTATTATTCTGTTGAGTAATATGTATACCTTTATGTTAATTCTATATACTTTGTATATGTTTATGCATGAATTATATGTTATTTTCAATATTGCATATTTCTTTGCATATGCAGAGCATGTTGTTAATTAAATGGTACAAGAGTTGGAAAACGTTTGTGGCATGGCCCAACTTGGGGCTGGGATGCTACATTGTGGTATTAGAGCCACGTGTTCAACACTGAGCATGTATGGGCTAGAGAGAGAGAGTGTTGAAGCTAAGTTTGTAGAAATTAAATCTATGAGGATGTCTGCAACATGTTTGTGAAAATTATTTTCATGAAATTGAAATAAATTCATGAGGAATCTGAAGAAATTGAATCCAGGGATTACAAATCCTTTGTTTTAATATATGTTTGGGTATTTTCAGGCCTAAAATTGGCTAAATTCCAAATTTTGGAGTTATAGTGAAGCCATGGTGAAATCGGGAAAACTCCCAAATTTATGAGCGAATTTGAGTGAAATTTGTGCCCATAAATGCCCATCAGTCATGCGTGGATGTAATTGGTGGTGAGCAATGCTGAAATTGGCTGCAGAAAGCTTAATTTCAAATTTCCATGGCGGCTAGGGAAAAAATATTGAAATTTATGTATTTTCTGGAAAAATTCAAAAAATGGGCAAATTTTTTTTTTTTCGTATATGACATCAACATGACGTGGCAGTAACGTGGACTACCACAGTGGTAGGTCCACAGTGGAAGCGGGTGGCATGGTGGTAGGTGAAATGGGAGCTATGTGTGCATGGTGGTTTAGTCGATACCATAAACCATTGTCACATGGGGGCGAATTAGTTTTGGCTTCCGACCCTTGTACCATGCGACACCACACAGATTATGCCACATAGCATAGAGAAACCATTATTGCAACCCAAAGGGATATTAAACTTCGTGTACTTTTGGGATGCGACATGGCCTTTCCACTGTCAATCTCGCTCGATCTCGACCATCAAATTAAGGAGTGCAAGTTTGCGCGCGCGAAAGAAAAAGGTGTGGAATAGGACCTGTCCATCCCCGTGATCAATGAAAAGGTGCCACATGGAAATTTGACAGTCAAAGTGGGACCTTTGTTCCATCTGTGTCAGAAATGTGCCAACTAGGCAAGTGGGCCCATAAAATATTAATATTTTAATATTTTAAGGCTTGTGTAAAGGGAGAAAGAGATAAGGTGTAATGACCCTGCTTAAATAGATGTATAGGGATTATTAATTATAATTAATTTGATAATCTGACTGTCCTAATATGTTAGTTAAACAATAATTTTTTCTTAATAATATTAACTAATTAATTATTATTAATTACTTGTTCATATCTGTCAATGATTAATTAATTATTAATTGACTCATTAAT
>JZKD02S0099803.1:18273-39016 GCA_000966675.3 Picea glauca
GGGTTTGCTGAAAGAGCCTTGTTGTAGCAACACTCTGCTTCATCAAACCCTCTTGTCTTAGTTTATGCTATCTTTCAGCTAGCCGTTTTTGCCATTTGAGTCAAGGATGGAGTAGAGAGCACTGAGGCCTAGTTCATCTACACCAAAGTGAGCCTCTCTGCCCTAAGGTTTTGACTTTGAGGCCTTGCCTCAGCAACACCTCAAAGCCTCTCCCTCTGGTCCTTAGCCGTTTTGACTTTTGTCTCCTTCAGCTCTTGCGTCCTTCACTATTGACTCCATTTAACCCTAAGGCACTGATCCTAAGACCTCATGTGTTGAAGTGAACCTAATCAAAACTACTCTCAAACTCTTGAATCAAAACCCTAACTTCACTAACCCTAGCCTAAACTAACCTTCTAGCCCTATATGTTGTTGTCATCTTTAGCCATAATATCATTGGTGCAGCAAAACGTTTTATTTATAAGCAATTGAATGGTGATTAAAGGCATAAATTAAATGAAGTATTGATTTATTACATTGAATGCCATATTGTTCCAGCATTTATTGGTGAAGTGACATAATTTTCATTGCTATCTATAAACATTGACTTCGTCAATATTTATTGTCAAATTGCTTATATCTTTATCAGATAGTCATTAAATTTACATGAAGTACTAACCCATTGATCAAAGCTTGCATATATCAATTTATTGTTGCTTTGTCTCAGGTAGGTGTATCTCTTTGGGAGTTTTTACTTTATCATTGGCCTTTGGTCAGACTATCTGCTCGGTGGTGACTTGTGAGGGGGGAATAACTACTTTATCTTGTAATCCTTTGCCTTCTCAGAACCCCAAGTCACCGGGGACATCTCCCCGGGGCCTTACCACCTTAAATAGAAAGAACCGTCCCATTGTGGTGACATTGGGTGGGATTGGTTCATGTTACGCTAGTTTGGCCTTCAAACCTCAAGCCTTTTATCCTTGCTACAAACTGTGCGATAACAATACCATTTGCATTGCATGTTAGTTTGCTTTCACATTTACATTATTGATTGTTTTATTTCAGTCTATATATATTTATATGTGTTGAGGTGGCATTACCACCCCAATTGGTTACTGATGTTGCTATTGAGATCGAGTAGGTAAACAGGTTATGCGAGAGATGTTGAGGTTCTCATGCGCTCTACGATGAGCACATCTCCCCGAGTTGGAGCCAGATGTTATCCCCCACTTTTAGGGATAACTAGGAGATCATGTCTCGAGGCCCACAGGTCCTAGACATGGAGTACCAAGAGCAAGATTGACTTTAGCATGGCCCTGGAGGGCCCACCTTTTCTTTCTTCCAACACCTTTATCTTGTCAGCAGCAGCAGCATCCATCACAATCGGCTTGGTCTTGTTTCAAAGATGGTTCTTGCTCCATGAGGTAATTAGTCCGAGTATCATGTTATGTGTCACTTTGATCATCAAAACCCTTGAATATGTGCATTTGATTCCTTTTGTTTCTAACAAATGCYTGGATCTTACACTTGCCCACTTGACCATGTCTGGGGGGATTGACAAGATGCCCTAGTAAGCTTGTGTCCTTAGGTTTTTGGTTTGCCACTAGGGGGGGTTTCTGAAAAGCCATCGTCCGCTCCCTTCACAGCACCACTTTTTCATCTTGCTTCCTGCTCACCTATCCCATTCCACTTGTCCAGGCACTGGGTTGACCTATTTTCAGGATTGCACCTTATCTCGTGGGAAGGAGCTAAAGGCCCAGAAGGTAAAAGCAAGCTAGTAAAAGATAAAAGCGAAGAATAAAACCTCGAGATGCTTCGCCCAGGGATCCCCGAGAAAGCAATAAAAGGCTTCTTAGCAAGAAACAAGAGGGACCCATAAAAATAATAAAACAAGACCTGATCAGAGGATAGGGGGTCTCATCACGAGCCAACCTATTAGGTCCATGGGTACCTAACAGTATGACATTACCACCAGTTGGTTACCATGCCAAGGTAGTGACTCTTGGTTGCATGGCCAAGGGAAAGGGGGTCTCATCACAAGCCAGCCTTCTCATTTCTCTGAAAGTACTTGTGGGTAACATTGTCACCACTGGTCACCACGCCAGGGCAGTGTCCCCTGATTAGCCTCTTGAAGAAAAAAGCAATATAAAAATGAAAGAATAAAAAGAAAGATAAAGGCATGGGCTTGAAAAGATTTTCATTCAGGACAGGTACAGCTCGCCTTCTACAAAGGCACCCACGGGTAAAACTTTGCATCCTCTGCCCTCACTGCACCCACCTGCTTGGACATCCCTTGACCACATCACCCACTTACATGGCTTGGATGAGGTCTCTTCCGGAAACTTTCCTCTTCCAGTGGACACTAGCCCAATAGGACGCCCTGTCATTTTCTCCAAATTTGCATTGCAGGCTTGTGTAATGTCTTTGAGCTTTTAACTGATGTATTAGGGATTTTATGCACGTGTTTAATAATATTGATGATGAGATGTGATTGACATTGCTATGATCCCTGTGATTGATGAGCCCATGGAGGGCGTAGCTGTTGATGTGCAAGATCATGCCCGACGGACAGGTACCATTTGGACCGGTACACATGGGGAGATGATCAATTCGGACCTCCACGGGGCTGAAGAGCCCATCAAATGGATGTTGAGACCCCATCAGGGGGCAGAGACAGGACAGAGATGGATCACGAGCTTTGCACCATAGTAGAGGAGGACGTTCCACCAGAGCCACCTTGGCAAAGCTTGACCTAGGGAGGTTGGTCATTTTCAGTGGAACGTTGGCCTTGGAAGGCCTAGGACTTCACCCATGAGGTCCATGACGTCATCCTTGCTTCATGGACGTTTTGGCAAATAGACACGGCAGTTTGGCACGTGTGGCAACTTGGAGAAGCCCAAGGGGGGCTAACGCTTTGCTCCTAGAGGCTGCATTTTCCCTAGAAAGGGCTAACGTCCTTCTATTTCTTGATTAGGGTTTTAATTTGTCATTTAATATAAAACGGTATGATTTTTAGTATTTTGGCCTTGTCGACCTTTTTATGACCTAAAAGTAAAATTAGGTCATTGATACAGTATATATTGAGGGTTTTTACTCCCATGTTTTCATCGTCTTTCACTCACTCATTAGTGAGGTCTGAAATTTGCGCTATACTTGGGTTGTTTGGCTGAAATTATGAGGCGCACTTGTTGAAGGAAGACTTTCTTGGCATATTTTGGCATTTCTCTTGGTGGAAGATGATACAACTAGGGTTTGCTATGCTTTTCTTGGTAATATGTAAGTGAATTTCTGCAAAACTTCTTGATGGAATGGTTGTATTGTTATTTCTTGCATATGTTATAAACTTGTTGAATAAACCCTAGGTGATAAGCACACATCATTGGTCCTTGTCTCATGTCCCTATTAAGAGATTTTTCAGCCATTGCTTGAAGAGGGGAGAGCCTAGTCGTAGCTACACTCTTCTTTTCTCTTCATTTTGCTAGCCATTTCATTTTCAAGCTAAGAAGAAGGAGACGCATCAGAGCCTAGTTCTTCTACACTTTGATGAGTCGATTTTTCTAGGGTTTGTTGGTAAGGCCTTGTTGTAGCAACACCTTGCTCTTTCAAACCCTCTCGTCTTAGTTTCATGTTATTTTCTCAGCTAGTTGTAATTGTCATTGATTTAACGAAGGAGGAGAGAGCAGCGAGGCCTAGTTCCCCTACACCAAGGTGAGCCTCTCTCCCCTAGGGTTTGGACTTTGAGGCCTTTCCCTAGCAACACCTCAAAACTTTACCTTCTAGTCCTTAGCCGTACTTTCTTTTTGATCCTTTAGCTCCTGCGTCCTCTACTTTTGACTCCATTAACCCTAAGGCACTGATCTAAAGACCTCTTGTCTTGAGTGAACTTGATCACAACAACTCTCAAAACTTTGAATCAAACCCTAACTACTAACCCTACTAACCTACTATTGAGTCATCTCTAGCTATAAACATCATTTTGTGCAGCTAACGTTTCTCTTATAAGCAAATTGAATGGTGGTTTAAAGGCATTAATTAAATGAAGTGTTGATTGTTACATTTAAATGCCACGTTTTTCTTAGCATTTATTGAAGAAGTGACATTATATATCATTGCTATTTTATAAACATTGACTTCGTCAATCTTTATTATCCAATTGCTTATATGTGCATCAGATAGTCATTGATTTATATGAAGTACTGACCAACTGAGCAAGCTTGCATATATCAATTTCTTGTTGCTTTGTCTCAGGTAGGTGTATCTCTCTTTGGGGTTATACTTTATTGTTGGCTGTTAGCCGGACTATCTGCTCAGTGGTGACTTGTGAGGGGGGGAAACTTATATTTGTCTTACAATCCTTTGCCTTCTCAAAACCCCAGGTCACCGGGGACATCTCCCCTTGGCCTTATCTCCCTAAACAGAAAGAACCATCCCATTGAGGTGACATTGGGTGGGAATGGTTCCAGTTACACCAGTTTGACTACTCTTCATCCATTTACTATCCTAACTACAAACTGCGCGATAACAGGGACCATTACCTATGGTCTGAGATATACATCCAGTGGTGGTTTATTTCTGCATGGGTATGTAGACGATGATTGGGCAGGAAGCCCAGTGGACAGAAAGAGTACTTCCAGATACTACTTCAATTTAGGATCCACTATGATCTCTTGGTCAAGCAAGAAATAGGGATCCATTGCACAAAGTACAGCAGAGTTCGAGTACATTGCAGTAAGTGATGCTAGCAAGGAAACAGTATGGCTCAAAAAATTGATTTTTAGGTTGTTTGGTGACAAGCTCGAAACGATAGTGGTTCACTATGATAATCAAAGTTCAATAAAACTAACAAAGAACCCGGTATTTCACAACAGGTCAAAACATATTGACATGAAGTACCACTACATCCAAGACTTGGTCAAGAGAAAAATTGTAAAGCTACAATACATATCCACGAGCGAGTAGGTAGTTGATATCTTGACCAAGCCATTTCCATTGAGACAGTTTGTGCAGTTGAGAGGCAAGCTTGGTGTGGCTGAGAATGACTCCCTTGCTGAGAGGGAATGCTAAATTTGGCAACATTGGCAGTCATTCTCCAATGAGAGGCCATATGGGCCAACCTGAGAATAGTCAGGGAGATTTGGAGAACCAACCAGTCTTGTGAGGTATTGACAAAAGCCAGGGGGACGTACAACCTCTATGAGTCAAACCAAAAGGTAGGATGAACAAGGTGCTATATGATATTGTGAGTCAAGATGTAAGTCTAATGCAAAAGCCAGGTGGAACGTACAACCTCTCTGAGCATAGACATTCTAGTGCAAAAGTCAGGGGGAGCGTACAACCTATGTGAGCATAGACAGACTAGTGCAAAATTCAAGGGGAACGTACAATCTCTATGAACCTAGTCAAGCCTTGTGAGCTATGAGCAAAAGTCAAGTCATCTAGCAAAAGTTAGGTTTAAAGTAAAATTCCTATGAACTAGAAACAAACAATCTTCATGATATTGCAAATGATGTAAATGTATTGATCTAGTGCGTTTGCATGTGTAACACTATCCACCATGAAGAAATTTGAATTTCCATGTATAAGAGTCAAGTTGAATGAGTTGTTAAACTCAATTTACAAAAGGTCAAGTTGTAAAAGTCGAGTTGTATAAAGTTGCATAAAGTTGCATAAGTTACATAGTTGCATAAAGTTGCATAGTTGCATAAGTTGTATGTTGCATGCATGCATTGCCAAGTCGAGGGTGAGTTGTAACTGAAGTCTCAAGTCTAGTTCTAAATTCGAACCAAGTCCGAGATCTATTTTCAGCTGAAGTCGAGTTATGAAAAAGCATGCAAACAAGTTTCTAATTCGAGCCCACTCCCTCGTCTCCACTCCTTTATAAGCAGAGGTCAACCCTCATTCTTCACACAGTGTTGTGTAGTGTGGGGTGAGAGAAGAGGAGGCAGCGACTGGTTTTATTTAGTGCTGATATATATCAGCATATCAAGGCAGCATATCAAGGCAGCATATATGTCCATAAGAGGGTGCATAACAAGGCAGCATATATCAGTCTTAGAAGGCAATAAAAGACAGAAAAAGACAGCGACAGTGCTGGTACATTTCAGCAAAGAAAGGACAGCAAGGTGTTGTTGTACGTACAGCTCATACAGTCAGGTCTAAGTGTCTTGGCAAGTTCATTTACGAGCAGAATTTCATGGTGGATATTTGTAACTGATCATACATTATTAATGCAATAAAAGAAGATTGTCTTCTGGGGGTTTTCTCCCTATATAGGGTTTCCCCAGTGTACATGTGTTGTAATCTTGCATGTTGGTAAATTCTTATGATTATTGTTCTTCTGGTTTATGAATGATGTTAAGCTAAGTTCTAAGTACAGTTAGAATTTAAATAATTACTTACAGTTTACAATCAAGCTCAAAATTTAACAGCGCCTTGATCCTCTCATGGAAGGATTATTATATTATTTGATGACCAATTCGAGAGCATTG
This sequence comes from Picea glauca, assembly GCA_000966675.3. Taxonomy (NCBI): domain Eukaryota; kingdom Viridiplantae; phylum Streptophyta; class Pinopsida; order Pinales; family Pinaceae; genus Picea; species Picea glauca. Next base: position 24,741 of record JZKD02S0099803.1, read on the forward strand.
TAATATTATTTTATTACATGTTTGACTCATCAAACATGATCACTAGGATATTATATTTTTATTATGAGGTGGTTGAGCATAGAACTCTATAAATAAGAGACTCCCCTCATTTGTAATGGGTATTGTTGCGTGAGATATAGTAGAGCACTTTTTTTCTTAAAGCAAATATTGTTTAGATCTTTGCTTTTATGTTGTGTGAGGCCATTGTGTGAGCAACTTGTTGTGGATTGGAGCTTTCTCTATCCATGCAAAGGAATTGAACCAAGGCCACCAAGTAAGAGACAACTTCAAGTGGTGGCTTTAAACTAGGTGTGGATTCTTTTTCTCCCTTGCTTCTTAGTTTTGCTTGTTTTAAATATTTCATATCTAGTTTCTTCAAAAAAGTCGTAACTAGACTTGGTAATATTTAGGCAAGAAAACACTTAGGTTTGATTTTGAAATTGATGCATGTTATGATCATTTCTTTGCAGAATTTGTAGCTTTAATTTACAACCATATAGGATTTGTGTAGCATGATTTAGAGGTACCTTATGCTATATTTATAGTCAGGGCCCATTCAAATGTAAAACATCTATCTATTCAATCATTTTTTATCAATCGATTTTTATATATATCTTATCTCAGAATTTTTGAAGAATATAAATCGTGAGCATATATGCTCCAGAGTCCAGGCACTAGTCATCCTCTCTCATCCATCCATCAAACTTTCATTTTTTCTATTTTCTAGCTATTTTTCCTTTTGTTTAGCTTGCTGGAAATTGGTTATATTTTCTATTTTAAGTAACTTGTAGTTTCTATTTTTTATTTTTTTTAAGAAAATTTAAATTTCCACAAACCATTTTAGTGTAGGATTTCAATTTCTTGATTTTAAACTAGGCTAAAGTGTTATATATATGCTTGTTGGAATTTTGTTTAGAATTTCTGTTTTGAGTTGAGTACATTTCTGACAATTCAATTCATTCATAAATTTGCATTTCCAGCATAGCATAGTGACCTAGGATCTCATTTTCTTATCATAAACTAGGTTAGATTTGATTTATACATTCTGGAAATTGTCTTAGATTTTTGTTTTACATCAAGTGCATTTCCAGCACTTGATATAATTCAGAAATTGTTTTTTCCAGATTGTATTAGAACCTTAGATTTCACCTTTTTAAGATTTACAGATTAGGCTCATGTTATATGTTAAGCATTCTGGAATTTTCTCTTTAGAATTTCAATGTTTAATTTATGAATTTTGCATTCATATTGAATGCAGAAATTTAATTCCAGATTGCATAACTGAGCATTTTCATCTTCACTTCGTACTTTATTTGCTCAAGTTTCAATTTATTTGCAAATCTGGAAAGTACACTTCCACATTAGATCATTAAAATTTCCTATTTCACGCAAGTCTGAGAACTTAACACAAACTATCCTACACTAGACTTAAAACTTGGTTGGAAACCTATATATACATAACTTCATTGGAAACACTTTAAAACAGATTCCAAACCAAACCACATTGGTCCATAAACACTACATTGACAGACCTAAGAAAAATTGGACTTAGACTTGCCTTAGAGATACCCCCGTTGAGTTAGAGAAGAGTCAACCTAAAGCAAGAGAAAGAATTGGTGAGGTGATAGTGGGTAAGCTCAATTGGTTGAACCATTCAACCAAGGCATGTTCCCAGTGAGGATGCCATAGGTCACAAGTTGAAATCCAATTGATTCTCTCAAGGTTACCAACCTCTATTGTGGTTGGCAGTTGAGTCACCCTCCATCTTGATATTCCAAGGAAAAGGGAGGGACCTTGTTAAGTTTTCCTTGGAATATATATATATATATATATATATATATATATATATATATTTCAATTAGGGGCATAGCTCAAGTTGTTGAGAGGAGTTGTTATCCTCCCCACCTGGGTTCAAATCCCACTTGTGATATGTTTTCTCGATGTGATTCAATTGTTCATTGGGGCTCTTCATGAGCCATGAGGAATGTGCCACTCTAGTTCATGGGCTGGACGGTGCGATGAGAAGTTACATGTGTGTGTGTCTAGACTCTATATACCCTAGGTGTATTACACTAAGTTTTCAAAAGTGCCGTAAAATTGTGACAATCAACTTAAAAACCTTAAAAATTGCTTCAATCTACCAGATGACACCTCAACACTTATATTACAGAAATATGTAGTTGATTCACAACAATCGTGTTGTTTGATCGGAATAAATGCAACTGTATGCCATTAAAACTAGAAAAATACCTATCTTGTCGCATTCATCGGGAGCAAACTGAGTCTTGGATTCCAAAAATTCAAAAAATGACACCTGATATTTTTTTGTATAGAATCTGAATGTATCAGTTTCAGAACTCGTAACAGCTCTCTAAAATACTTTCATGATGCCACATAAGATGACCACTATGGGGTAATAATGACTCAAACAACTCCCCCAAAGTCCCGTTATGGCTTACATCAATAGTTACAACAAATAAATTGCCACCGAGGAATATTACACAGACTAACACATGGAATTACTTGCACTGCACTATAAATAACCACTGCAATCGCCATAGGTGCAAATCTTAAAAATCTAATGGTGTAAGTCATTCATACTACCAAAGTGGCATCTATGACCCACATGGCAATTTCATGCTCTTATTCCTATTGGGTAATATTTGTAGTTTCTTATGCGATGTAAGAACTGTTGATTATTTATAGACCCAGTGCAACCAAAGGAGCATAAATCAAGAGTTTTTCACCTTTAGAGTTTTGCACTTTTGTCCTAGCCCAAGTCGTGATATTCTTTTTCTTCTAGCTCAAGCCATGCTTTTACCAGCAGCATCGATTCAAGCCCAGAATTGAGCTACAAGACCACGGTTTCGAGTGGCTCCTGCCCCGATCCCTCTCTCTACACAACCCTAACCCCTCTTTGTGAGTGGCCCCGTGTACCCCCATCTCTACGTGTCGTAATCTCGACAACCCTTGATCGCATACCCACGGGCCTCTACCTCTGCATACCAATCGCATACATCAAGTCGTGCCTCTGCTTGTTGCATCAATTCGACCCCGGAATTGAGCCGCAAGACCACAGTTTCGAGCAGCTCCTACCATCGAATCGTCACAAGCTCTCGTCAAGTTGTCGCATGCCATGCATTGCTGAGCTCGAACCAACCTAGGGGTTCTACATCGAGCCGCCCTGGAGGGTTCGATCCGCATCAACTCAAGACAAACTAGAAAGAGTTGCCACAGTCTACAACAAGCCTGCAGCTTTATCCCAACCCCCATCAGGGTTTGACCGCTTACCTATGAAGGGATCGAGCCACTGCACTGATTATGGGAGGAGTCTAGTTGTAGAATTTTTGAGCCACAGGGTAGTATTTCGCAGTCGTAGCATTGGGTTCTAGTTGTGCATCGAAGACACAATGCTGAGCCGCCATGGAGAAATCGTGAGTAGTGAGTCCATATTCGTCTAAACTTTCCCGCGACCAGTCCTCGTTTCGTAGAGCTTCACCTGATGACTCAAGGCGATTCACCCGACCAACCTATTATAATGTCCCCATTCAAATTCATTCGACCCTTCCCTCTGATAATAGGCACAGTTCCTACAGCCAGCTCAAAGGAAGCAAGAGACCCCTTTGTTGGGGAAAACACCAGCATCCAGGTCACTACAGGCATTCCAAACTCAGACACAGAGGATCCTGGAGAAGGGGGCAGCAACATGATGATTCATGGGTCTAATTATGCAACTAGAGCGTTTGGAATCATCAAACCTGACATTACGGACAAAGGTCAAGGACCTCACCCACATAGTCGCAAAATTTGAAGAGGAGAACCTTTCATTAAGGAGGCAACTAAATGACAACAAGGAACAAGATTCCCTACACCACCCCCCTGTCGACACCTTACGTGTAGAGATTATTAATCTTAAGAAAAAACAAGAGGAGATTTGGTCTCAAAAGGCCACCTTCAAACATGAAAAGGAAACACACATTAAATCATGGGCACAGGTCCTTAGAGGCAGGGATAAAGCTCCTCGCCCCCTCTAGCAACAGTTGAGGAGGTGGTACAAGCTAAATTCATGGAGGAAAGAACTAGGAGGGCATGGGAACTCAATCTCAAAGTGAGAGGGCTCCCTCTTCCCTCCTCAAACCCCACAGTGATCAAAACCTTTTTTCTTAGGGATAATTTGGACCTCCAGGATGTGACTCTTGATAGAGCTTGAATGGGGTTTGACTCCACTCTCTTTCTCCAGTTCAGGTCTGCAACTGATCAACTTTGGGCTCTTAGAGCTAAGAGAAAGTTGTTTGTTCTTCCTGGACGAAGATCTTACCAAATCATAGGTTGCAGAGCTCAAACGCTTCAGGGAGGAGGTTACAATCGACAGTGAAAAGGAACCTCAAAGCAGTCATCAGGGACTCTTTCCCACCCGGGTGGGTACCACGATCTAGGGCTTTCAAATGACAGACCCGTTAGGAGAGACGACAGGGCGCATGCATTTCCATCAGTTGTTGGAATGGAAATGGGTCTTTTCGCTCATCATCGGGCCTACTGTACGATGCTCCTGGGTCATAGGACATATTATTCATTATCGAGACGGATGAGAGCCATGTTGTCGCCTTATACACACCTGGGAGATGTGGAAGAAATCTTCAATCCACTCGGTGTGTCCTTGGGGGGAAGTGAGAGTTAAGGTGTTGTCACCTAATCCTCAACTCCTCTGTCTAGGCCAACTCCTAGGGAAGCCAAGGTGGGTAGTCCCTAACAAATATACTAAGGCTTGAAACTAATCTCAGTACAAGAAATGAATCTAGGAGTTTATTCTTTCATTAACCAACATAAAGCAAAAGCATACACAGATCAATTATTCACCACGTGATACATAAAACATATACTTGCATAAAAAGGATACTTGAGACACAATTGTTAGATGCAAGTAAAATCAAATTTCCTTCCAAGTAAATGACTGAAATAAAGGTGTGTAGCATATGGCTTTGCAAATGTGTAAATGAGACCAGTGCCTTAAAAGTATTCGTGGGCAATGTAGATCGCGTGTTATATTAAGGTAAATTAATGGTAGATTAATGAAAGATTGTGTGGCCTCTTTAGAGGCTACTTCTTTGTTTGGAAACTTGCGGAGAACTTACTAAAGCCCCAGGGACCTCAACAGTAAGTTCACTAAAGGTGTCAAATGTCCAAAGCAGGTGGGAAGCCAAGTCCCGAGAGGGCCCACCTTACTTCACACTCCCTTTAGGCGTTTTTCCGCGCATTGAAATAACAACTATTGAGATTTCCCTAATTATTCTATTACCACTGACCAGCCCAGCGTGAATGAAACTTACTCCCAGCAGATCGAGACAAACTCGCAACTGAAATGGTCGGGAACCGCACTGGGAGCTGAAGGGAGTTGTTTATTTTAAACAATAAAACAAATATTGAAAAGGAAATGTTTTGTAATTACTAAAGTCTTCACTGACAAGCCTCTTGCAAGGAGCTGAGGAGATGGTTTATTTCAAACTTTGAAATTGCATGAAATTGAAGCTAACTAGCAATTAGTATTCTACTTTGCAAAAATGAAATCTAATCTAAATTGTGGTTTATTTTAACCTTTAGAGCTGATGTGAGATTGCAGTGCTTTGTGATGAATTGAAAGATTAATTTTAGCTTATCCTTAGTTATGAAAATTGAATCTAAGCTAAAATTGTGAAATTGAGACAATCACCAAAAACATCATTTCCCTAGGGGGGATGAAGAGTGGGATCTTGTAGCCCCACCGATTTTATTAAAGAAATTACACAACTCTTTATTTGAGTGACTTGTGACCATTCATTAGTGGGGTCACAAGTCTTTACAATGTTTTACAAATATTTACTGAAGAAAGGGGTGCCCCCGGGGGTCCCGGATGCTATAAATCTGCCCAAAATGGACAGAATTTCCTCTTATTTGTTCGTTGACCTGCATAAAACAGCAAGCAAACAAGGACAAAAGATGGTCAAAGACACTTTGGAAGTGTCTTTGGTTATTAGTAGGAATGCCCCAAAATGATTAAGCAAAAATAATGTAAATTGTGCAAAAATGAACTAAGAAGAGCAAGCTAAAGAGCTTGTCTCCTTAGGGTCTTTGTTTGTTGTTTTAAAACAGCAATATAAAGACACTCTAATTGCCAAATATGAAAGTGAAAGCTTTTAGAAAATGACTACCCTTTAACTTCTAAAGATTTTGAAAGAAAAACATGCTAAAATGAGACTTTTCCTATGCTAGATCTAAGCATTTAGATCAAACTTGAAAGTACAAACTTGGATCTAGTTTATCTTATGCATGTACACTTAGATATTCAAAATTTGAAATAATGATAGATCTAAGATACTTGCATTTGCAACAAAATAACCAAAATTTAGATTTTTTTTTTGAGAAAGAGAGAAGGAAGAAACTTGTAGCCTTGGAACCCTTGGGCAATGGAGTCTTTAGATGAGTTAAAGAAGGACTAAGTCTTTAGATCCTTGAAGTTGTGAAGAGACAAGCAAGTTTCATCACCACTCCAAGTTATGAGAACCTGTAAGCTTTAAAATCTTGCAAATAAACTTGTTAACAAAATTGGTGTCACCTACATAAGAAACTTGAAGAGTATGTTAGTTAACCGAAGCATGCATACACATCAAAGTCTCTAAATATAAATGAACAATAAAATTAACAGCAAGCTAGATAAATCCTATCCTATTAGATGATAGCATCCTTTCAAAGGCCAAGATAACAAATCCAAAGAAGAAATTAGCAAATATTACCTCATAGATTAAGCACAAATTGACATCAAGCATCCACACACGTGTATAACACACCTTCTTGACCTCCAAAGTCTATTTATTCCAAATGAAAAGCATTACAATAGTATACAACCACAAGCACGGCTCCCAAAATCCCACTAGTTTATGCAATGGGAAAGTGCTTGTTTAAATATCAAAAGGTGAAAGATGCCAAAGGAGGAGGGCGCACCACTTGGAGAGGAAAGGGCAGCCAAGTGTAAGCAAAGGGAGGATGACAAGTGTGAGCAAAGGGAGGAGGGGGAAGGCGCCACCTCTCAAGAGGTAGGCAGCCCTCTCAAGAAATGAGCCACCTCTCCTCAAGAGGTGTGCACCTCTTCCCAAATGCAGCATCTAACTCTAGTATGCCTCCTCAAATCTCAACCAATAACCCACTACAAACATCTTATTGCTGCCAATGGCGTTTTGAGGCTTTATTCACCCAAAATATGTTAAAACATGTTTCCCAAATTTTAGCATTTGCTGATTTTATTTGACTATTTTGGGTTTTTTTTTTTTTAGTAAAATTGATTTTTAAGTGATTAAAATCACTAATTTTACTCAACCAAGTGGGTACTTCGGTAATGTGGGTGCCCTGGGTCCAAAAATGAGCACCCCCAAGGCATAGGAAAACTCCTAGCACCACTTTTTTATTACATTTTATTTTTTAATTAAAAATTATCGTTTTGCGGAAAAATTTTAATTAACTGAAAAAATTAAAAAAATCCAAAGGGGGACTTAGCACATTTCCATAAGACTCTAGGAGTATGTTTAGCATGTAATATACATTAGACACTAGGCTTAGATCCATGGTAAGGCCTAACCATGAGTATATACTCCAGCTTTGGAGAATTGAGTGAAAAAACTCATAAATTATAAATTGTCTTGAAACAGCAAAATATAATTAATAAGTAAAAAACACTCCAGAGTAACAACTCATGCCTAAGTCGAAGGTGGCTAAGACCTTTTACAAGTTCATCATGCAACATCTCTTATTACAATTTTTATGGAAAATGTGAAAAAGGTTGGTCTTAATAACCAGTTGAACTTCTGAACTCTGAATATTGAACATGAAAATGTCCAATCTTTGGCGACTCGCTGGAAGTCCATCCTAGTGCAACTTGGTGGATAACAAACCCTATACGACCTCTCCCACACATTACAGGATACCATCAATTTTCATCATGTAGACAAGAGACGAGAAGTTCATGTGGCATCAAAGATTCAGGTGGAGTTGCTTGCTTTGTTAGAGATTCCCTCCGTAGCAGGATTTCTTTGGTCGCCACAAATGAGTTTGCTATGTTTATGTGGCTTCGGATTCTTGGTGTTCCCCCACTCCCAAGGGACATTTACATTGTTATCCGTTACTTCCCTCCAGCATCTTCATCATATGTCATTCATAATGGGATTGATGAGGACCTATTTATAGACTTATATGTCGACATCACCCAATACATGGCGATTGGATAAGTGGTTCTCCTAGGTGACTTCAACTCCCACACTAAATCCCTCCAGATTCCTCTCCACAACCAGCCATATGACATGTTCTGCATCCAGGAGATTGATCAATAGTCAGTGGGGCTTCACCAAATGTCCGACGATGCCTTAGGACCTCTCACAACCTACGGTCAACACCTTTTACACTTAGGGGAATCTCAGGAGTTGTTGATCCTGAACAGGCTCCCATGTTTCCTAGATTCTCGCTTTTTCATGTGTTGGCCTCATGGTGGAGGGCGAGTGTTGTTGATTATGTCCTATCTAGACATAACTTACTCCCCTTTATTCATCACTTTTCCATTTCCCCCATCCCCCTCGCGAACCATGCACTTCTTTCCTTCTCTCTCCAGGCTAACGCCCCCCCTCCTGCCACACCCCCCCAAGGCCCACCCCGCACTATTTTTCGATTCAATGAGGGGGATACAGACACCTTCTATACCCACCTCCAACAAATGCTCCCCTCCGAGACACAATTCTCCTTACTTGATTCTGCATCTACCAAGTATAACTACCTCTCATCCACCATTTGGGATGCAACGCTCATGTCCTACCCTCACTCCACCCAGTTCACTTCCACCTCCCAAAAGAACAAATCCTACCCTATGAGCCAATGGTATGACGAGGAATGCAAGGTCTTCCACCACCAGCTTCGACATGCATTTACCCATGCCCACCCCTCCTATACCAACCTCAAAGCTTCCCATCGTCGTCTCCTCCGCCACAAGAAACGCCACTTTGTCTCCCATAGAAGATAGGACTTATCTAATTCCCTCACTCATTCCCCTAAAAAAATTTGGCATACCATCCTCCCTTGACGCGCCCCCCACCCCCCAATCTGATCTAGATCATGGATCCATGTTTTCTCACATATCCACTCTCTATGATATTCTTGGGCAGCCCCAAATTCGGGTTACTTCTCCGCCCTCCTCATGCTTCTTATTCTCGGATAGGGACATCAAAGAGATGGTTTGGGTGATGAAGAGTAGCAAAGCAATAGACAAGGAAGGTTTCTCGGCAGAGTTCTTTAAGCTCAGGCTTCGTGCTCTGGCTTCTCACATGGTTGATTTGTTCAACCATGTGGTCTGTACAGGTTTTCCTTCGGCATGGTCACATCACATCATTCACCCAATACACAAATCAAGCCCCAGCTTGGATCCCAACAATTACAGGATGATCATGGTGGGTCACACATTCTCGAAGCTCTTTGCTACGGTTCTCCATATGAAGCTCCCTTGCAAGCTTGAGCGTAGACACCTCAGAGCTAGGGGACAAGCAGGATTCAGACCCGCTCATCAAACCATTGATCACATCTTTACCCTCTGCGTCATCAATGAGGAGGCACAACATCGGTCTTCGAAAGTCTACAGTTGCTTTGTAGATTTTCGGAAGGCCTTCAACTCCGTCCCGAGAGAAGCATTGTTCCAGAGCGTCAAAGACATTGGCATCTCCCCGACTTTACAAACTGTCATCATGTGCCTATATGAGTCGGCTCTCGATGGTCTCCACACAGTTCACAGGATATCATATTTCATCAGGAGTACCATTAGGGTTAAACAGAGTTGTCCCATGTCCCCCACATTGTTTGGGATTTATATTGATGAGTTAGAGGCCTTTCTCCATGAGCATATCCAAGACAGCGACAGGTGCCTCCTCCACCAGGTTTCGATATCCATCTTGCTTTCCATTGATGATGTGGTCCTCCTAGCCTAGTCTCCGGAGGGATTACAGAGACAGTAGGATGCCTTAGCTTTATTCTACGACCTTTGGCAATTGACGGTCAACCTAGATAAAACCAAGGTTATGATCTTCAATAGGTCGAAGAAGTCCATAGACCTTATTTCTTCTTCAGAGGAAAGGAGAGTGAGATCACCAGCACATACACATACTTGGGAGTACAATTCTCTAGGCCCCACTTGAGTTTGAGACCATCCCTCTAGCCCTGAATCACCAAAGGCTATGGATCTTCAGCCCTTCTCGAGAGACAGTCTTTGTGTTACCACTTTTAGGATATCTCATCCAAGATGTCCTCATGGACTCATTTAACCGACCCACGGTTCTCTATGGCTCAGAGATCTGGGGGCCTTTGTTACTGGAGTCTAATTAAGCCTCAATTGAGAGAGTCCAAACTTTGGGTTGAGACAAACCACCAGATTGATCGACCAGACAGGTTCTGTCAGCGATGCCAGCTATCGGAGGTCGAGACTAAGGAGCACTTCATCTTTCGTTGCCCCATCTACTATGATCAAGGAGTGGTTTCATTGCTTATTTAGGGGGCCTCGGACCCTCACTAGTTTCTTCAGTTATCCTGATCAACAGTGCTTAGCTTTATACATACAAGAGGCCCTCAGGTTCTGTTAACCCCTAGATTTTTACCCTTGAAAATCTTGAGGGTTAAGAGCCAGCATGCATTCCTTTGGCGAGCATTCTAAGCTTCACCCAGAGTTTAGCACTTGTGATTAGCAAAGGTTGGTTCCCATCAGAGGCAAGTATATGATCGATACATGGTCATTTTGTTCAAGGTTAGAGTTGACTTGGTTACCCATGCATTTTGAGAGATGTATACATACGACAGGTGTTGCTACTTTTTAGGAGACACGGTTTGAGTGGCTCTTGACAATTTGGAGCAATTATGAGCATACAGGGATGGTCCCTGCATGATGTTGGGCACGATAACACTTTTTTGGGCGACATGCAAGAACTTTTTATTTTTAGTAGTTTTAGCTCCATGTCCCGGATTCAAATTCCGAACACATATTATTGATCGTTCATACATTCCGAGTCTTTTGGACCTTTTCCGTGATGATTTGGCACAAATTTCTATTTTTAGCTGGTTGAGCACCAAGGCTCGCATGTCGATTATGATTGTCGATTCAGATTCCTTGCGGAAAATTGAATCCAATGAGTATAATATCACATAGAGGACTTTTTATTTTTAGCAATGGACACAGGATGGTGGTCTCCTAGTCAACCCGAACATTTGGGGAAAGTTTGGGTCAGTTTCGACAAGTTTAGATTTTTGGGACCGAATGGCTAATTTTAGAAATTTCTATTTTTAGCAAGTGATCGTCAGCTTTAGTAGTGACAAGTGGCAAGCTTAGATTTTGACATGTGGCAAAGTTCTCCCAGTAAGCATGGATGATGTGGACAGTTTCATAAAATTTAGGAGTTGGATTCTATTTTTGGAAAGTTCTATATTTAGCAGGTACAGTCATCATCCGGGCAGTGCCAGGTGGTACCTTCACAGGTTGACATGTGGCAAACCAAATGAGTGATGCGTCTTCTACCTAGCATAGGGCTCATTTTTCCAAGACTTGAGCATGTAATAAATAATTAATTAAGCTAAGGGAGTCACATAACTGGGCCTTAGAGCAGGATATTATTGGCCCAGGATATTATTGAGCCATGTCAGCTTTTCACAGGAAAGCAGAAATTAGCAGCACTCCCTTTGCAACCAGTGGTGGTTGAAGCACCTTTTCAATAGTGGGGTTTGGACTTCATCGGAAAGTTTTATGATAATTCAAGTAATGGTTATTCATGGGTTATTATAGCAACAGATTACTTTATAAAATGGGTTGAAGCCATTCCAACAAAGTCAGCAACTGAAAAGGTAGTGATGGATTTCCTTGAAGACGGAATCATAACCAGATTTGGGGTCCCATCAAAGATAGTGACAGATAATGCCAAGGCCTTTTGTTCAGCCGAGATGTCATCTTTTTGCTTCAAGTATGGTATTATCTTGTCACATGCATCAGGTTACTATCCCCAAGGAAATGGTCAAGCTGAATCAAGTAATAAAAACTTAATGACCATTGTTAAGAAAATAGTCGATGAAAATAAGAAATCTTGGGATAGTAAAATAAAACATGCATTATGGGCCGACAAAATAACAAAGAAAGCAGCCACTGGAAAGAGTCCTTTTGAGTTAGTGTATGGTTTGGAGGCTAGGTTGCCAGTGCACCTTAGACTTCCTACTTATGGGTCAGTTGAGGATGTTTCCACAGAGCAGGATGCAGTTCAGAACAGGGTCAATCAAATCACTGAATTAGATGAAATCAAACGAAAGGCTTATGATTAGAATTGCAGAAATCAGAGTAAGATAAAGAAAGCTTTCGACAGGTCAGCCAGACACAGGGATTTCATGATCGGGGATACAGTTTTGTTATGAGATAAAGGCAGAGAGAAACCGGGAAAGCACGACAAATTTGACAGTTTATGGTTAGGGCCATATTTGATCAGAAAAATAGTAGGGCCGAATTCTTTTCATCTCAGCCATTTGGATGGTGAGCCCATTAACATTCCGAGGAATGGGCAGCAACTCAAACTTTTCTTCAGATGAGGGGCAACTTGGTGTCCAAAGAGACACCCTCTGTAACGTATCTCTAACCCTTTTCTTTGTATTTCAGTTTTGTATTATTTCATTCATTATGTCAATATGTACTTAGAAATTTTTTTGTATCATATATTTCATTTGTTGTAAAATTATAATGTTGTATTTTAGTCATTTCGTTATGTAAATGTTGTATATAGCATTCATTGATTTAATCATGTATATATGTATTCTTATGTTGGTTATTGGTGAGCACTATGTTGTAGGTGTTGGATTCTCGTATGCTCTCTGTCTCGAGTGAGAAGATCAAACACACGTCCCCATGTGGATCCAGATGTTGACTGCCTCTCCAACATAGGTGGTCAACTCCATGTGCCATGAAGAGATGCATCATCAGATGCAAATTTGTCGAAGATTTTGGTTCTACAGGGCATGTTTGGCCCCAGCACTTCTTTTTGTAACTAGAATTTCCGCACCCCTGCGTGGGTTAATAATGTAATAGGTCTGCATGAGTCATGAGTCATGTCTAGGTCAGTTACCTTGGGATCGGTTCATTGGGAGAGTTCCTTTCACTGAGGGTTTTTTATCCTCAGGTTATCAATTGGGCTTTTCAGCCTTATTGATTTCCCTTGAGTTTTTCCCTCACACTTGCAATAATTCCTCCAAAGTGGTGAACGGCGTTCCAATGGGCTTATCTTTTGGTAACTATTGTAGGGAATCATTGTAAATGACCATGCAAGACATCTTAGAAACTTTCGCGGAATTCCGTCGAGTCTAGTATAGTTTTTTTCAATTAATTAATTTTTAATTAAATTTCTCTAAGTTTGGAGGTTTGATTATTTAATTAATTAATTATTTTTGAGCAAAAATTGTAAAAACTAGGTCCTTGGACTTTTGATAGGGGTATTTGTGCTCAAAAAGAAATGGAATAGCACCCCCTACATCCATGGACCAAGTTTTAGATCAGTTGGACAACTTTTGCTATGGGTTAGCCCACCCAGAATGTCAGTGAGTCAAAAACAACAATTTTAATTGCTAAAGTCCAAACATGGCAAAAATGTAAAATTGTAATAATGAGTTAGAAGGATGTAAAATGATGGATAAAGGTTAGAGAGACACTCCCTAAGCATAACCTACCCACCCAACCTTTTTCCAACCTATTTCTAACCCCTTACCCCCTCACATCACAAAAAAATCACGCCTACTAGGGGGATTGAGGTTTTTCCTAGTGGTGGAACGTTATAACTTATGTTTGAGTGTGTGGGGGGGGGCTCTCTCATGTGGTACGTTCCTCTAGGGCTTCCACGTCACCCTCTCCCTCATTTACCTCACCCCCCATCCTCTCCTCATCCCAAAAAATTGCGCCCTCCAAGGAGAGTTACACCCCCCTTTGTGGATCTCCAAGGAAAAATCAATTTTAATTCAATTGGGGCCTCTTCCTCTGCCATGGCACGGATCCCATGAGCCTCCCACTTACCTTTTGTGTGATCCCAACACTTCCCACACCATCTACACCCTAGATCTACTTCCTAAACCCTAGATGGTGCGCCCTAACCTAGGGATCTCCTCTTTTGCTTGGTGTTGGACACTTGGCATAGATCCAAGAGGGGTGAGTTTGTCTCTCCAAGTATAAAAGGAACCCTCCCCTCACTCTTTCACATACCATATCT